>CP050237.2:2128928-2378928 GCA_012066045.3 Morus alba | reverse complement strand
TTAATGTTTCTCTCTCTCTCTAGTCGAGAGAGGAGAAAACAAAAATAAAAAATAAAAAACGACTAAAAATCTTCTCTCATTTTACACTAAACTAAAAAATCGTTTTCATTTTCATTTTTTATCTTTAATTGTGTCAAACGCCGTTTTTCTCTTATTTTTATTTTTCTTTTCTCAAAAACGAAAAAAATAAAAACAAAGACAACTCCAAACACAGTTAAAGATATATATTACAAACTATGATCAGGGATAAATTAATTACCGGATAAAACGGGTTGAACGTCGTTAATGATAATGCAAGTTGCCAGCACTGGGGTGAGCTGCTTAACAAGAATTTTGACGTCCGTGTCTTTAGAAAATAAGGATGGATATTCATCACGCGTGATAATCAGAATAAGTGATAAGACGACAGCAATTAGAAATGAAGTTATCACTGCCACCACTAATGAGAATTTAGCTGTTCTCGGGTGAGCTGCTCCTAACTCATTTGATACTCTCACACTGCAAGATATTAGTTAATTAATGTTGTAAAATCTTAGGTAATATTGAAATGATTTATATGCATAAATGAGATATGGAACACATATTTCAATGAAATAGTAGTCATAAAGGTTTATATTGGGATTCTACATGTCGCTGACCTTATCGCTGCATTAATGCCAAAAGACACCATAATAGTCCATCCCAATATGTTCATGCTGCAAGGTCAATAATATTAGTATTCCGCACGAGCACAAAATCATTAGTTAAATCAAAAGAGGCGGTTTATTTTGTATTTAACGATAACTAGGCGCCCATTGAAATCCTAATCGTATCAGATCGTAAATCTCTAGGCACATGTAGTAATGTTGTATGTATATACAATTAAAAGTTGAAGACAATATGAACGGATCGATCACATGGTACAATATAATATGGATCTGACAATATATATCTTGGCGATTATATGATTGTTCTAATATATATTTTATTTGGCATTTCATCGGTTTAATTATCTGTGAATTAGTAATAAGAAATTGATACATGCAATATATATATATATATATATATATAAGAGCATGTGAAAACTGACAGGTACGTAAGAGTCCATTTAACAGAAGAAAAAAAAAAAAAAAGAGGTTGGTTGCGGGTGACATCAATGATCAATATTAGTACATGTCCATCGATTGCTTTTTTTTTTTTTTTTTTTTTTTTTTTTCTTTGTTAAAAAAAAAAAAAAAACTGAAGTTAGCTCATCCCATATCTCCATCGACTATAAAATAAATCCTGGAACCTATCAATATAGAAGGGAATAGTCTGACCTAACTCGAAAAATTAATGAGTCTAATTTTAAAAGAGAAAATTACAGATTTTAATTTTTAAAGTATTTGAATTATTAAAAGTATCATTTTAAAAAAACTAGATTAATTCTAATTTAAAAAGTAGAAAATATATAGACTAATATTAAAAGATAAAAATAAAAGAAGGTTCCATTTTAAGGGGTAATTTTAATATTGCTCATTTTAACACAAATCATTTTATGGATCAAAATGATGTTCATCCTATTGGTTGGACAAGTACTCCTTTGTCTATTGACGAACTTGTTTATAAAATTGTGGTTTACTGGCTGGTCTTATTCTTTTTTCTTCAATTGGAGCTTTCTATATGTAAGGTAGTAGGAGTAGTACTAGGAGTGTATATTTCTAAGCATTATATCCCATTAAAATTATATTAAGATTTAAAAAATAGATAAAACTAATAAATTATGATACAAATATAGCAGTTTTAAAAAAATTAGTCCTATGATATATGGTCTTTTTTTCACTCTCTAGTGTAGGATTGTAAAATATTTTTCTAGCACATAAAAGAAATAAAATAAAAAGATCATAGTAAACATCAAGTGTAAATTGCATTGTTGCACTTCAAACTATTTGTTTTTTACATAACAAATCATGGACTTTAATTTTTGACAAAATGCACCCTAAAGTATTTTAAGAGTATGTTTGGTAGGAGGGAAAGATGGACGGAGGGAGAGTGGTGGAGAGAGAGGGTGAATCTCTTACTTGGTAGGAAGGAGAAGAGAAGGGAGAGTTTTTCTTTGGGCCCACCATTTTAGATCATTCCATCAATGGACAGATCCAACCGATCCATTCAAATTTAAATGAAAATTACTTTTTCACCATTCAAAATAAATTATTAAAAAATAGTAAAATGGACTATATAGTAATTAAATAAATAATTAGCATCCATCCTTTCAACTCTCTCTTTATCCAACCAAACAACATGAAGAATTACTATAATCATCTCCATCCTTCCTATTCTCCATCCCTCCAATCAAATGGAGCCTAAAATTAGTAACAATTAAAGTCCAATAATTAACAAACGTGATCTTACAATTTAAGACATGGGATTTGCACCTAAAAAGTAAAGATTGTAATTTTCAAGTCATATCACTCGTAAATCTCTTGTTTCAAATTATCATTTGATAACTCTATTAATTATTGGACTTCAGTTTCAACTAACTATAAAATTCAATATGTATTTTGTCAAAATTAGAAGTATAGATGCAACAATACAATTTAATTGTTCATCAACATTAATTGCAAGGCCTGCATGATAAATCATCGTAGCTAAGCTTTTTTTTTTAAGATATGTTTTCGCTTCATTATGAGATGTATTGACATGGGAAGATAAATAAACCAGCCAATTACTTAAGGTATATATTATAAGTTATGTATTTTCTTAAGCCTTAAAACTAAATTTCATTCCTTTCAAGAAATTAAAAAAATAAAAATGAAAAAGTAAAGTACACGGTTGTTGAGAGAAGAGTCAATCATGCTTACCATATGGACAGCGCATCGACAGAAACTTGTGCATTCTTTAAATAACCAGCAAATAAAATAAGTGCCATGAAGTACCACGTTTCCAAGCTGCACGGTAATTCCACTATAAAATCAAGTACTAGAAATGTAAATTGACATTAACTTAAGCAAATAGACAAATCAATGGGATGACATTTTTATGGAATGGACGGGTACGAGGGTGTTACATGAGAGTGGGTATGGCGGCAAAATTGAGTTCCCAATAATTTGGAGCGAGGCAGGGAGTGATTACATATACTTTTTTATACGTTTGAATTTAGATTTAATTTTGAGATTTTCGTTTGTTATTTTTAGAATTTAAATTTGGCACAAAGATTTTAATTTATTTTTATGAGATATTAGGGCCCGTTTAGTAACTTTTTTAAAAATGATTTTATTTTCAGTATAAAAGTAAAAATGAGATTGTTTTAAGAATTATTCTGTGACAGATTTTAAAATTGCGTTTGGTTAGTTTTTTAAAAGATTATTTTGAGTAGAATAAAAAAGTTGAATTGTGTTTAGTTATAACTATTAATAAATGTATTATAACATTATTGATTAGTACTAGAAAATGAAAATAGAAAAGGAAAAACAACTATCAATAGTTTTTAAATTCCTTCATAAAAATTATTCTCATTATTTTTTGTTTTTATTTTCGTTTTCAAAACATTTGCTAAACAAATACGATTTGTAGTCCTTTTTCAATTTCGTGTCTCAAAAAACGTGCATTAACGTTCCAAAAATAATCTAAAACTAATTCTAAACGTACCCTAATAGTTATGCCGTTAAATTTTGTAACTAATTTAATGGAATTTTCTTTGAGGTTTGATAATTTTGCATGTTATTTTTTTTTAAAATTTTTTTAATGAATAAATGAGTAGAGTAAGAGGATAACTTACAAAACAACAATATGGTATGAGAGTTGGGGAGGCCTCGCTCCATTACCATCCCGGCAAATCAATTAAATGCAGTCATTTTCGTGAAAAGTGGCAACTTGCAAAAGAAAAACAGAAGGCAGACGACAAGGGGGGACAGAAAAAATATTAAAGTGGCTTTAGTCACTAACCGACAGAAACTTTTTTAGGGCTATATACTTTTATGAATTATTTCACCAACATATTCAAATAAAAAATCTCATATTCTCTCGAGTTACCAATTTGGATTAGCCTTACAATTCCTTCCGCCCCCTTTGGTCTAAAGATATCACTATGTTTTTTAAGGCAGAATCAATTTAATTAGTTAGATGAACACGCAACGACTCTAATAACTATACGACCAACAAACTTCATGATAAACGACATAACTCAGTCACCAAAAAAGTAGGAGGAGAAAAAGAGACAGCATGGTCTCTCTGTGGGCGGAGCCAACAACTCCCAAGATTAAACAGCAGCCCATTCTGAATATTTTTAATTTTAGATTAAAAAATAGGCTGATTTAATTTATTGATTTAAAATTTTATTTTGAGTTAAGATTTAATTTTATGTGATAATTTTTTATTATAAAAATAATTAAATGTGACTATTTTTTAAAATTTTTTATTATAATAAAATTTAAAATTTAAACTTAAATTAATAAAATAAATAAAATTATAATTTACTTCTCTAAAATTTTAAAATTCTTTAATATGACCCACCTCATACTAACCCGACCTTTTTTATTTGTTAATTTAAATGTTTGTTATACGTCCTACCCGTCTCTCCTTTTTTATTTTCTTCGTCTTTATTTTAAAATAATATTATAAAATACTATAGTAATGATGCTTAGTACGGATACTTAATCAATTTTCTTTCTCTCGTTATCTCAAAGATAGAGTGGATCAACGGGTCATGAAGAGTTTGACTCACCAGAGCATGACGGCCGACGCAAAAGACAACTTGACAAATCCCCACAGATTATGAAACGCCTTCCATGAAAACCCAGACCAAGCTCTCCCACAGCTCCCACTAAAGATATAAACCAGCAGAGCCACTATTATGAACCACCACGACGCATTCAGCACCACGGCGGCGCCGACGAGGCCCCACCCCAGCTTCAGTATCAGCAGCCAACTGAAGAAGGTGTGAAACACCAGAGCCGCCGCCGCGATCGCCGCCATAACCATGATCTTGCTCTGCGCCTGCAAGAACTTGGCGATCGGAAAGTTCATGGAGTAGGCGAACAACTGAGGGATCATCCAGATGGCGAACGTCCCCGCCGCCTCCGATATCTCCGGCGTCTGGCCGATCAGCTTCAGCAGCGGCTCCGCGAATATGTAGATTGGGCTCAAAATCACCCCCGTCGTCAAAAGTATAACCCACGACCTTTGTAAATATACTCCGAGCATGTCAACCTGACCCGCTCCGTAAGCTTGACCGCATAGAGTTTCCAGTGCGCTTCCCATTCCAAGCTTTAATATTGAAGATCAAATTTATTATGAATCAAAATCCGAACTTCAAACAAACAAACAAACAGATGACGTAATTGAGTTGATTATTTACCATGACGCCGAAGGAGAAGCCGGCGATGACGGAGTTCTCGACGGAGACGGCGGCGAGGGAGAGAGTGCCGACTTGGCCGGCGAAGACTTGAGTGATGGCGCCGAGAGAGTAACGGCATATGGAGGTGAAGATGGCGGGGCCGGCTAAGTACCAGAGTTTCTTTGATTCTTCGCGGAATTCTCTGAAGAAGTCACGGACGCCGTCGATTGGCGGTATGTCGTGGTCGCTGGGGGTGAAGGAGGAGGAGGAAGATGGATTTTTAGGGCTGAGAAGTGGCTCAAGTTGGTCATGGCGGACTTTATTGTCTTCGCTTGTGGAGGAGATAAGTGATGGCTGGTCAGCGTTGTTGGCCTCCATTGCTAAGGGTTTACTTTTTTTACAATGACAAAGCAGGGTTGGCTTTTGTTTTGAACATATATAAGATATTAGAGAATATCTTTACCTCTAAAAAAACTCCCTAAAAACAAAATTTCTATAAAGTAACTTGGTGGTTTCTTTCGCGCTACTAATTATGATATTACTATTTAAATTCCTTGAAATAATTTTAATAGTTAACTATAATTGTCAATTTTGGTCACGTAATCATAGAGATAAATTACTTTAGATTTATTTGGATTTTGAATGCGTTGCGGGCAATATTGACCGATCTACTAAGGGATCAACGGGCATTAAAAAAGGAAAAAAAAAAAAAAAAGAAGATCAGTGGGAGCACGTGCCCATTGACAATCCACCATAAATTTCTATTTCTATTTCTATTTTTTCAAATTTCTATTTTTGTATATATTATTTGTTTTCTTTTTTCAATTTGTCACACTCAAATTTTATCTTTTTCACTTTGACCTATATCCACCATAAAAAGTAATATATCTCTCTGACAATCTCTTTAATCCCTAACTGTACATTTTTGCTCGCCTAAATTTTGTTAAAAACATCTACTTGCTCTTCAAAACTCATTTGCTTAAACGACTAATAGTTACATAAATTTATGCTTATTGGTTAATGTACACATCTATGAGAATTCGTTAGTATATTTACATACAATTTTTTCTGATTTTATACTTAGCGCACAATCTTGTTATTTCAAATAGGTCCAATAAAAATTAAAATTAATTATTAGTCCCTCGTTCCATAAAAACAAGGATGATAATACAAATTTTTTTTGGACGATAGTTTGTGTAGGTTGAAGAGCAATTATAATACGCTAATTGAAACCAAGTTCTAAAAAGGAAAAAAAAAAAATTCCCTTAATTTACAACTTCAATTTTCTTAGTATTTTTACCATAAAATTCTAGTATCCACTAGCGCCCCCTGAAATCGATTTCTAGCCCTGTCACTGATGCGGATGTCCAAAGATTCCTTTTATTACTTACTCATGTGTTAACGAAGATTTTTATATAGTGCTCCTTTGGAGTTGTGTTGTCGCATTGCAAGTTATTATGACACCGTTTATTTTACCGATTCGAGTTTAAAATTTGAGTTTTATTATAGTAAAAAGCTCTCAGCAACAGTCATGTCTAACTTTTTTTGCTACAGTTAAAAGTTCTCACATGAAGTCACATCTCAATTTAAATTAAAAACTCGAATCAGCGAACTAAAAGAACTTGATTAGTCACGTCTAACTTTTTTGTTGTAATTCCTGAGATGATGATCGGTAGAGGTTTTGTTGTCGTTGGACTCGTTGTTTTGGTGCAATTATTACCATGGCGTTTAAAAAATATTATGACAATAATGAAATAAGGAAGGAAGAAGATAAATGACAACATTCTAATAAAAGAAGGATTCAGATCAAAAAGAGACTCAGATAGAAATATGAACAAATTAAGCAGAAGGAAAAAGAGGGACGGAATGAAATAAAAAGAAATTAAAGGGACATTAATTTACATAATGATTAGGAGCGAGACATAATGAGTGGACGAGATCGATTTATTACGAATCGACGGTATAGAGCAAGATACCTTTAACTAAACTTCCGCTCCTGAGAATTTTTGAGGGACCAGAAAGCCTATAAAATAGAGGGGAGTTGCCTTTATTTGTACACTTTTGTTAACATGAAAATTAATCATAATTATTTTTTAAGGTTTTCTTTAAATTCTTGAGTTCAAACTAAGCGAAGAATATTTGTTGTTTGTATTTGATCATTTTACGTCAGCCGAAGCAGATACTCATTGGACGTGATGATGATGATAAGTGATAGGCTCAGTAAAAACGACGTTATTTTTGCCACAACTAATGAGAATTTTGCTGTTCCTGGGTGAGCTGCCTCTAACTCGTTTGACACTCACACTGCCAGTATATTTGAATCAATTATGATCACTTCTAATATGATCTATCACATACCTACAGTGGTGGAGCCACTTGAAGATGAGCGGGGGTAGCTATCCCGATTTAAATTTTTTTTTTAAAAAATATTATCTTTAAAAATTTTAAAATTTTACACTTAAGCTCATATTCAAATAATATATGACCTCACTAAAATAAATATATTTTCTTATATGTTCTCACTAAAATAATTTGTTAAAACAAATTTAATATACACCTTAACTGAAATAAAAAGCTGACTCCGCCACTCAATACGTACTTTTATTTAATGAAAACATGCATACTATATTAGTGAATCGAAGTAATCCTTATTGTGGTTCTAAATGTAACTCACCTAATAGCCGCGTTAATATATTTACCGATCGCCACCACGATAATTCATACTAATATATTCATGGTACAACGTTAATGGTAATAACAAATTCCAGCACATAGAATCAAATAAATTCCATGCACATAGCGAAAGAAAAAAAAAATGCTAGTATAAGTGTAAAATAATTGTTTATGAAATACTCAATCTTAGGCGCCATGGCTAACACCCTCGTGATATTCTTCTATCATGTAGATGTGTGCAGGCCGTTTATTTTATTTCTATATATTATGTGTTTCGCAATAATCTCAAAATTTCTTTATATCCCGGAATGTGACGCCTTGATATCGGAAAGTAAGCACGCTTCATATATAGGACAATATTGACTGATATAAATGGCTTTAATATCAGTCGAAAGTCATTATATCTTTTGGAAATAATTTGATATATATAAATTTTTTTTTTTGAGGAATTTATGGCTTTAATGCTCTCTTCTCTGGGAGACGTCTTGTCATGTTCTCCCCTGCATGCTCTGCTTTGACGTTTAGAATGGGATCAAGCCGTGAGCATATTTACTATACTTATTTGTCACACACACACACACACACACACACACACACACACACACACACACACACACACACACACACACACATATATATATCGTTAGAAATCAGGTAAAAATTCATGTTAGATCATCAATAATTAATAAATTTATAAGCGAAAGCGTATTTGAATTTATATTGACTGATTTCTCTCTAAAGTCGTGTTGTTTATCTTTAAGATTAACACGTTTTTCTAGAGAATTGTTTCACTTTCTCTCCGTACTCTCTCTGATGATGGGATGTCAGAAGGAATAGAATGTAACATGCGATTTGTGGACCATAACCGCTATATATAAATAACTTTTTTATTATCTTTTGGTATTTTTATTTTAGCTCATCATGAAAACAGAAATTACCTTTTAGTCTCTACACATTAAGGCCCACACCCTATATTAAAGTTAAAATACTTAAATTTTAATAGATTACTTTTAATTAAGTTTAACTTTATATAATAGTCTGCAGTGCACTAACTATACACGTTTTGGTCAGAAAGTACATGTGGCGATGGCACTGGTTATTTTATGATTGATTGTTTCCAAGCGTTAAAAAACATGCATGACGTGGAAACAGAAGTAGATAAATATTCTCAAATGTTGCAAAACATTGAGTTACATACGTAGTTACATACTAACTAGTCATAACATTTGCATTCAATATGTTCCTTTTTGCTAGCGAAAGCTAAATTAATCTCTTGGCCAAACATACATACCACATTACCATGTACTTTGACGTGGCTCTTCATTTTTCTACATCGTTCCCTTTAGAGTCTAAATGCCCTCCCCATTTCTTTATCCTCTCTTCAGCTTTAGAAGCCTGCATTAATGCACGCCATGTTTAATTATATTTCATATTATAATTACAACTAATTTGTACCTTATTCTCTTTGCTTAAGTATAGATTACCTCTTTGTTCCAATTGGTCCAGTAGATCATCCAGAAGAGAACACAAATTTGTAGGGCTGTCCCCGACATCATTCCAAACCAAATTCCCTAAAAATTATTGGGAGAAAGAAAACAAAAGAATTTGTTAGGGAAGTAAAATTTAACCCAATTTTCTATTTTTGATTGTTAATTATTTAGTTTAAATAAAGTCCACGTTGGTTTGTGCTGTGTGCATGGAGACCACATATGTAGGGCTCGTTTAGTTATTTGATTCGAGTTTTTAATTTAAGTTGAGATGTGACTTTGTGTGAGAGTTTTTTACTGTCATAAAAAAGTTAGATGTGACTGTTTCTGAGAACTTTTTACTGTAACAAAACTTGAATCGGTGAAATGAATGGGCCGTAGTAATATACTCACTTTAACACCCATGTCGAGCTTGTATCCCATTAAAAGGCCTAAGGGGATCCCAAATAGATAAAAGCATGCAAGGTTCACGTATCCTACGAAAGATTGCCATCCCGCTCCAACGGCAACACCTAAGATATATTACTCAAAACGTACATGGAAGAAAGGATACAGATCAACAATATACACAAGCAAAAGCACAACACAAAGAAAATTTGAGGTGAATCAATTATAACAAGGATACATGATTAATTACCAGATAAAACAGGTTGAACGTCGTTGATGATAATGAAAGTTGCTAGCATAGGGGTGAGCTGCTTAACAAGATTTTTGACATCCTCGTCCTTAGAAAATAAGGATGGATAATCATTGCGTGTGAAGATCAAAATGAGTGATAAAAAGGCAGCAATTAGAAATGAAGTTATCACAGCCACCACTAATGAGAATTTAGCTGTTCTTGGGTGAGCTGCTCCTAACTCATTTGATACTCTTACGCTTCAGGATATAATGTTATAATATCTTAAGTAAGATTGAAACGATTTGTTTGCAAACACGAGATATTCAACACTTAATTCAATTAAATAGTAGTCACATATATGTATTGGGATTCTACATGCACTGACCTTATCGCTGCATTAATATGCCA
Organism: Morus alba; assembly: GCA_012066045.3. Taxonomy (NCBI): domain Eukaryota; kingdom Viridiplantae; phylum Streptophyta; class Magnoliopsida; order Rosales; family Moraceae; genus Morus; species Morus alba. The sequence goes on along the minus strand of CP050237.2, from coordinate 2,368,448 downwards.
AACGACACCATAATAGTCCATCCCAATATATTCATGCTGCAAGAGGTCAATAATATTATTCCATGCGAGCATAATAAAATAATTAGTTAAAATCAAAAGAGATGGTTTAATAGTATGTATGTACGTACAAAAATTAGGCCTATTGAAATACTACGCTAGCTTTATCAGATTATAGATCTCTAGACACATGCACTTACGCTGTATGAACAGACGAGCTACAATGTAAAATCATATGACAATATTATATATATATATATATATATATATATATTGGTGAAAATATAATCGAGTAACATTTATTAGGCATTTATTGCTTTAGCTGTGAATTAGTAATAGCAAATTGATATAAAAGGATGTGAAAAGTGACATGTAAGAATTGAAAAGTGTCTGGGCACCACCAGTTTCAAGTATCAACACAACCGATAGAAGGTGATATTAATTATAATCTTTATATAGTGAGATTAATATTTTGTTAATATGTGGTGCTTTACCTACCAATGCCTCTTAACATTATTTGATAAGAATCCGCTATGCAAATAGATTAAAGAAAAAACAAACAAAAGGTGATGGAGTCGTGGGTCACATCAATCAACCTCTAAATGGATCACTTGTTTTGCATAAGGTTAAGTTTTGCTCCTTTCAAATAAGTAAACAAAAAATAGTACAATTCATAAAAAAGCTAATCATGCTTACCATATGGACAGGGCATCCAACGAAACTTGTGCATTCTTTAGATAACTAGTAAATAGAATAGTTGCCATAAAGTACCACGTTTGCAAGCTGCATCAGTTACATCATTATATAATCATGTATAGAAATGTAAATTAACATTAACAGAACCATACATATTATAACAATCAAAGAAATCCAAACGTTTTTGTGACAGTGGAAACTGCTCAAAGAAAAAAAGAACAGGAAAAAAAAAAGTTGAAGTAGTCACAATCGACCAAAAGAATATCCCAACATTTATCAGGACGACAGGACGTACTTCTATAAAATATAAACATACATATTACTGGATCGGAAAAGAAAAGCGCCTCCACGAAGGAAATTCTCACTCTCTATATATGGTATGTATAAAGATGGAATCTAGCAAACTCGTTTAGCTAATTAGTTAGACCACCTTCAATGCAAACTAATGTTAGTTGTATATTTAGCACCAAAAACTATGACATGGAATGTTATTTTTATTTTTATTTTAATGCATAATGCTATGTGAAATGTTAAATTTATTTTTCTTACAATTATTAAACTTTGAAAGTTATAAAAATAAACTTTTATTTTTAAAATAATTAAAAGTGCAAAATTTATAATAATTTTAACTAATAACAATTAAATACTAAATTTTTCATATGTTATATTTAGTGATAAATTTGTCATAAAATATATAACTTATGAAATATTTTAAAAAATAAATAACACTGTATTAAAAAGTATTTTTTTACTCTTAAATATTAAATTTATAATTGAGATATCAATTATGACATTGTATTAAAAATGCTTTTACATCTTAGGTGAAACCATACGACTCCAATAACTTTATCATCACCCACTAACTTTATAATAACCCTAAAAAGGAGAGAAAAAAAAACTAAAGAAAAAAAAAAAAAAACTAACTTCATAGTAAACGACACAAGTCAAACAGAGATTAGGTCAACTGGTAAAAAGTTGTCTTACCAGAGCATGACGGCTGATGCAACAGACAACCTAACAAAGCCCCAGAGATTCTGAAACGCCTTCCATGAAAACCCAGACCAAGCTCTCCCACAATTCCCACTAAAGATATGAACAAGCTGAGCCACCACTATGAACCACCACGACGAGTTCAGTACCACGGCGGCGCCGGCAAGGCCCCACCCGAGCTTCAGAATCAGCAGCCAGCTGAAGAAGGTGTGCAGCACTAGAGCCATCGCCGCCGCCGCCGCCGCCAAACATGATCTTACTCTGCGCCTGCAAGAACTTGGTGATCGGAATATTTATGGCGTAAGCTAAAAGCTGAGGGATCATCCAGATGGACAACATTCGAGCCGTCTTCGATATCTCCGGCGTCTGGCCGATCAGCTTCAGCAGCGGCTCCGCAAATATATATAGAAACGACAAAAGTAGACCGGTCGTATTAAGAATCACCCACGACCTCTGCATGTAAATCCCCAGCATATTTACTTGACCCGCCCCAAACGCTTGCCCGCAAAGAGTGTCCAGCGCGCTTCCCATGCCGAGCTTCCAAAATCAAAACAAACTTCATCAAAACAAAAATCTGACGGTTGAAATTTCTTTTATTATTATGTTTTTTGTTACCATGATGCCATAGGAGAAGCCGGCAAAGACGGAGTTCTCGACGGAGAAGGCGGCTAGGGCTAGAGTGCTGACGTTGCCGGCGAAGACTTGAGAGACGGCGCATAGGGAGTATTGGAATACGTAGGTGAAGATGGCGGGGCCGGCCAGGTACCCGAGCTTCTTGAACTCTTTGGAGAACTCTCTGTAGAAGTCGCGGACGCCGTCGATCGGCGGGATGTCGTCCGTGTCCGGGGTGAAGGAGGAACTGACTGAATGGTTTGTTGGTTTAAGGAGGGACTGCCGTTGCTCATTAATCTTGTCATTCTCCATTTCTAAGCTTCTCTCTTCGTTTCACTAGAGAGTAGTTTTTGGCTTATATATGGCTTGTATAGATATCTCTGTTGCAACACAAGCGAAGTTTCTTTTCTTTATTATTATCATTATTATTGGGTATTTTGGGTATTTTTGTAGTCAATGTCTTAAAGTTTGACTAGGGATTTTGCCCGCGCACCTGCTTTTTTAGTACGACACTTATAATTGAATATATAATGGTGCCCAACCCAAAGACTCCTTCTATAACTACACAAATCTTCTCGATCGACAAACACAATCACGTATTTAAACCCTTGTATTTCATTAAATGAGAATATGTTCATTTAACCAATTTAAATTTTATTATAATAAAAAATAATAAAAAATATCACATTTATTTATTTTTTTTTTTTAAAATTATATTTTAATTTAAATTAAAAACTCAAATAAATAAAATTTTAAGATTTTTATCATTTTTAATAGAGGATCACTAGGCAATCACATCAAGTGGGATATAGTGGGGCCAACATTTATGAGAGGTCAGGCAATTAACAGTTCCCCTGTTTACTCCTTGTTTTCCGTGATTCTTGGAAGTTGGAGCCATGAACCTCTGTCTCCGACTTGGGACCTCTCTTTCTCAGGTTTCACCCTCACATATTTCTGTCTCCGCGTAGCAGAAATGAAAAATCTGCAATGGAGACGTTAATATTAGGAACGAAGAAAGAAGAATATATCCCGTCGGCTCCGAGAGCTTCAAAATTTGTGATTTTCATTTGTAATTTAGAATTAGAGTTGTCTTTCTTGTCAGTATGAAATTTTAATTGGCCGGTTGAATTAAAATTGAAAGTTAGTATTTGTCAGGGAAATAATATAAATCACAAAATATCACTACTTTTGTGGCCATTTAGCGTCGACCATGGATAGTTTGAATATCTTGGATCCCAATATGAAGATCGGAGTTATGTCGTCAAGAAATAGTTAATTATGAAGAAGTAGTTGATAAAATTCGATAGAAAAAAAAGGCAATAAATACGAAGCCAGTAATACCAGCTTAAGTTGGTTTATATATAGAGAAAAACAAATAAAGCCTAAGTTAGTGAAACCCCGTTATATCCTCATTACCATCAATCGTATTGAAGTTAGGATTGAACGGAAGATGGATTTAGGTTTGCTTTCGTTTTATTATTGCCGTTTTTTACATGGGGATTTAGGTTTGCTGGCGTTTTATTATTGCCGTTTTCTACATGGAGAATTAGGTTTGCTATCGTTTTATTATTGTCGTTTTCTACATGGAGATTCATATTTACTGTCGTTTTATTATTGCTGTTTTCTACGTGGGGATTTAGGTTTGCTATCGTTCGAAGATAAACGTTGAAGATAAACAATATTTTCCCGGCGACATAGCGAAAAATCTCCTTATAAATGTCACGTTTATTATCACTTGAAAACAAAAATCTCTGAGCTCTTCATCTTTCTAGATCGTCTTCTCGGGGATCTGTGTGACCTCTCCATTTTCTTATCCTTTCTTCAGCCACAGAAGCCTGTATTTCATATGCCAGATTTGAGATGAATTTAGTTTACTAGTCATATCATTGTGGAAAAATTTATGTCAACAGATTGGTTTTAACCAATGAATTAAGTTGACGGAAGCAAATAATCTGATATAGGATGAACTATACACATGGGGAAATTAGTACACCATGAGTTTGTGTAGATCATTACCTCCGTGTTCCAATTGGTTTTATAAACCATCAGGAAAAGAACAAAAGTCTGAACCAATGTCCCGCAAATCATGCCCCACCAAATTCCCTGAAAATTTTCAAGGAAAAAAAAAAAAGAAAGCAAGTTAACATTTTGGTCTCTAATTAAGCAATACGGCATTTTGAAGAATGGATAGCATTCTTCATCCAACCACATTAATTAAGCTCTTCCAACAAAAAACAAAGAAATAAATAATTAAAGAATAGAACACATACATTAAATTCAACCTTTTAACTTCACAATTGCTTAGTTCAAGAACTGGCTATTATTTCTTAAAAATTAAGTAAATAAAAAAGTGGTGTTTATGTACTTACCATAATACCCATGTTGAGCTTGAACCCCATTAGAAGACCAAAAGGGATACCAAATAGATAATAACAAGCAATGTTCACATAAGCTACTGAAGCTTGCCATCCCGCTCCAATGGCTACCCCTGAATTAAACCCAAAACGTAAACCATTTAATTAATCAAATGACCAAAGATATAGTAACATGTATGCTTGCATGCATATATACACACATACACACACACAATGATAGTATATTTGTATGTATTATATATACGTACAATTATATCCTAACTCTAATTACCAGATAAAACCGGTTGGACGTTGTCGATGAGAATGCAAAGAGCCAGAATCGGGGTGAATTGTCTAACAAAAGCTTTGACTTCTGTGTCGTTCGAAAATAGGGATGGATACTCGTTCCTCGTGATAATTAAGATAAGCGACATTACGACACCGAATATAAATGCAGTTATTACTGCCACCACTAACGAGAATTTTGCTGCTCGTGGATGAGCTGCTCCTAGCTCATTTGATACCCTCACACTAAAATCACAACACTAAATTAAATGGTCATAATTCTGTAATGATGGACGTGTATTATAGAGATAAATCATTATCCAATATAATGTCTAATGGAAATTAATCAGTTATTAAGATTGTGATTCTATGTGAAACTGACCTTATTGCTGCATTGATGCCAAGAGCTACCATGATCGTCCATCCCAATATATTCATGCTGCAAAATTTTAATATTAATACGTATCACAAGTTTTACATTGAATAATTATATTAGTTAATTATTCTGGATCTAGATTCAGATATCAGAATAGTGATCATGTATTTCAGTTCTTTTTTTAATTATTTTTTTCATCATTCTATTTTCAGATCGTAGATTCGAATAGCTATGACATTTTTATACATATGGACAATATACATCACACGCTTTCTTTGATTTGCTCTCCCGAAGCATCAAGTTTCTGTGCGGCCCAACTGTCAGTATTTGACCTGTATAGGTGCTCGTGTGTTCTTTGACTTCTTTCTGTCGTTCTATTTTACTGATAGTAAAACCCAAATATTTTCCACAGATATTCTTTTTTTTTTCTAACATTTTTTTTTTTCACATTTGTATCGACTGAAGAAATATCTAATTTTGTCCCACTATCAAGATTTTAGTAAAACTAGTCTAAATACTACCACAATACGTCAATAGATTTAGATTTTGGAGAATGATAGTACGAATTTTTATAGAGTTACACGAGGAGTTTGAATTTGAATATAATACTAATCTAACTCAAATAATTTAAACTAGACTTATAAATTAATAACTAATAATTAAAACTAATTTTTTAAAATTAGGAACAAATAATTATAAGATAAATATAAATATTTAAAATAAATAGATTAAATAATCTATATTATGCCCCACAAGATGGAGTTCCAATATGAGAATCTAATCTTAGACCGTGATAGAAAAACAGGTACAAGTGCCGGGGCGTATGGTTGAAAATGTTGAGGAGAAGAGAGAGAAAGGTGCATGGACACTAAGACGACAATCGTCAAGAGGGAGCGAAGGGCGCATGGGTGCAGATACTGCATTTTCATGGAGAGAAGAGGACCCAAGAGCGTATGGATGACAATGTCGGTAGAGAGAAGAGGGCGCAGGCCGTAGGCACATTACTTGAGAATTAGAGGCGCATTACGTTGTGATTGGAGGCATATTAATTGTCTAAGAATTGGAAGCGCATTACCTGGGATTGAAGGCTCAATATTGCCTAGGGTTCAGAGGCACATTGCCTAGGATATAAAGTGTTGTTCGTTGGAGCGATAGGGTGTAAGGCGTATGCTCTTTGGAGCGAAAAGGTGTGGAGAAAGAGGAATGAATGGTGATGGATAGTTATTTTTTATTTTTATTTTTTTAATGTTTGCTATGAAAAAAGAAAAGGGAAAGAAGAATTTAGGTCTCGTTTATTTTATTGATTTGAGTTTTCAGTTCTAAGGGTCTGTTCACTTCGCTGATTTGAGTTTATAATTCGAGTTGAGATGTGATTTTATATAAGAGCTTTTCACTGTAGCAAAAAAGTTAGATGTGACTGTTTCTGAGAACTTTTTACTGTAGCAAAACTCAAATTCTAAACTCGAATCGGTGAAGTGAACGGGGCCTTTTTTATAGTTAAAAGTTCTCAGAAAATGTTACATTTAACTTTTTCTGTTACAGGTAAAAACTCTAAAAAAATATCACATCTCAACTCAAATTGAAAACTCGAATCTGCGAAACGAACGCGAAGTATTAATCTATTGAGTATTGGGAGGCGAGCCATGTAGGAGAGAATAATATATTGGTGCGGTTGGATTGAAAAGGGAGGAGAGAAGTTGATGTGGCAAGAGTAACTAAGGTGTGTGGAGTAGGTGAGATCTAACCATGCAACATGAGGGTAGATGGTAATGGTTGGTGTGTAATTAAGGAGGCTGTAAAATAAGTGAAAGCTGGGTGTGGCGGGTATTATGGTAAGATGGTAAAGGTTTGAATATATTTGTTATAGCAAGAAGCATGTGATGCCAATAACTTTTGATAATAAGAATTGGTGCGGCAAGAATTGTGGTGTGGTTAGAGATGGGTTGATGGTATGTTGCGTGGAGAAAAAGAAGGTATAATGATGCGTGGTGGCAGAGGAAGAGGAGAAAATTAAGTCCTATTCATTTCATCGATTCCAGTTTAAAATTTGAGTTTTACTACAATAAAAAGCTCTCAGAAACAGTTACATATAACTTTTTTACTATAATAAAAAGCTCTCACATAAAATCAAATCTCAACTCGAATTAGCGAACTAAACGGGCCCTAAGAGTTACATCACGAGTTTGAATTTGAATCGAATACTAATTTAGCTCAAACAATTTAAACTAAAACTTATCTACTAACAATTAATAATTAAAAATTATTCCAACTTTAAAATAAAAAACAACTACTAAATCTAATTTTTAAATACTATGAAAGTAAATATATAAGATATAAAATACAAATATTTAAATTAAATAAACCAATTAACTTTATTATGCTTTATTTTGCGTTTCTAGTTTCAGCCAATGCGCAATATATTTTGGCTATCCAAATAAATATTTTATTGATAGTACAGTATTATTTGTGATTACCAAATTACATTTGAATCATGTTAAATAAAAAAACATTTAATAAGATTTAATAAAACTGCTTATATTTATATATGTGTCTAGTGGAGGCAGATATGAGGTTGAGACGCTCGTCAGCAAGCGCAGTATAAACAATAAACAAAGTTAATAAGACAGAAACAAGCCGTCGTCTATTTTCAGGTTACGTACAATGGCCTTTTCAAATTAACACGAAAACCTTATTCTGTCTAACTCGTATAATAACTCGGTGGATCTGGACTTTTGGTGGCAAAAATAGATATAAAATTCAGTAGATCCGGCCTAAAACCTCTTCCCTTAGAATGAAGAGTTCGGGTTGAGATGAGTTTAAAGAGATTCCGAGTTTAATCCCGTCTTCTAGTCAGTTATAATTCTATAATCTTAATCTGTCTGATTAATCAAAGGACTCAGTGAGCTTTCCCACCTCCACAAGGAGGACGAATCATTATGACAATTTATATTTAATGTGCACCTTATGATTAGTCTTTTTTTTTTTTTTGGAACCCACAAACATAACATCACACCACGTGACATAGCTTTTTCTCTTTTTTTTTTTGGTCAATGACCTAACCACGTTACACTGCTGAATCATATTAGTTTATTCTCGTCTTTTGTAATTTGTGTGACAATACTAATGCGGCTAATTAGTTTCATTTGTGATTCTAATCATGATAGATAGTTGCTTGACTTTTCACTGGTTTAAATTATGACTTTTATAAAAATGTTATTAAGTAATTAAAGCAAATCACTTACAATATTGATAGTGCAGCCACCGACACCACCGCATTCTTTAGATATCCAGCAAAGAGTATCAGTGCCATAAAGTACCAGGTTTCCAAACTGCGTAAGATTTACATAAACAAAAAAAACTATAAATAGATGTTACTAACACAAGTGAGGAGAAGGATCTATGAAAGGAGAAAATAAGATACGCAATCATATAGGGAAAAAAAAAAAAAAACCCAGAGATATGTATGGGTTATAGATAATGTAAATCAGACTTGTAACTTAAGCGTGTGATCTAATTGTCACCTTTTTTTATCAATAAAATATTACTTTTCCATGCTCAAGTTATAAGTAGAAGTTTCTTGATGAAGTTTTTCAAAACATAAAGGAAAGATTTTTTTTTTTTTTTTTTTTTTTTTTTTTTTGGGACAGTAAAAGGAATTCAGTCTACAATCGATTGTATATTTTGTAGGAATTTTGGAAAAAAAAAAAAAAAGAAAGAGTAATGTTATGGATATGAACTCAAATCTCTAACTTTTGTATATCTAACAAATTATGTTTTTGCCCACTTTTCTCTCTCTGCTTGTCCACACTTTTTTTTTTTGAAATGATGGGTTGTCCACTATTATGTTCACACAGGAGTATTTTGTTTCTCTTTTTCGATACTTTTATTTAGGGGTTCTTTTTTCCATGTTGTTTGAGCAGGTCACGTCCCTAGCTAATATGAAACGAAGATAATGCGTGTTTAAACGAACTTTTTTAATTTATTTTTCTTAAAGTTGTAATAATGAAAGATAACAACATAGTGCCAATCACTTTTTACACCAGAAAAAGAAAAGAAAAGAAAAGAAAAAAGTACCCATCACTTTTAATAACTATAGGACTTTTTATAATTAAAATTGCATCAAAATAGAAAAATTTATGACAGTTTTTTATATAAAATTGATAATTGAAAAACGTGGACCTAGTTCAAATTTTTAAATCATACTCGTACCTAGGAAAACCACACTTCTAATCAACAATAAAATTATTTATTTCCCTTAAACTTTTAGATATTTTGAATAGTATTGGGTGAGTTTAGAACCTGTTTCAAAATGATTTTATTTTCTGTATGAAAATGAAAATGAAAACGTTTTCAATCTCAAACAAGAATCATTTTTGAAAATGTGTTTGATAGTTTTATTCAGAGATTATTTCCAGTATAAGAAAAAAATGAAATTGCGTTTGGTTTTATATTTTTAAAAACATGTAATAGTATTTGAAATAATATATTAAATAATTAATAAACTCCCCAATCAATACACTAATAATTAATATAATATATACATATCTCCTATATGTAAATTTTTTACACTTACTACTTATTAGTTGTCTTGACATACATAAATAATAAACAATTAGGATACCAATTATCATACACGCATATTTTTAGTTAATTTATATATAAGAACATAATAATTAGCATTAGCAATAAAATACTCCTAAGCATGTCAACTACAAATCGGTATTTAGTTTTCTAAATTACATTACAAATAAATAGTAAATAACGGTATTACACAAGGTACTAAAATGATTTTATTTTATAGAATCAAATCGTTTATTCACATTTTACACCACTAAAAAACACACTCTAATGCTAATTGGCAGACCCACCAACGCTAACCCACCAGCTTCACCCCCACGAAGAAGAGGGATACTAGAGAAATCAGAAAGAAAAGAACATTGAAGGAGGAGATCTGTGAAATCAACGACAGAAGAGAACGGAGGAGAATAGAACGGAGAAGAGGTGAAGGACAGAAAATAGCCAAGAAGAAAAGAAAAACGCCTTCAGATTGTTTTTAGAAATATCTCACTTTTTGAGATAAAAAGACAAAAACGTTTTCATTTTTAATTTCTGTACGGTGCTCTTCCAAATACAATTTTTACACCGTTTTCATTTTTTTCTCCTTAGAAAACGTAAAACACGTTTTCAAGACAAGTTCCCAACGGCCTCATTATTTCTTCTTTTTCTTTTTCATTTTTCCTGGCTCCATGATATGATTTGACCTTTTCTATTTATTATAAGCCAACTGAATCGTGGTTGTTGTCTTGGTGATTCGTACCAATATTAGCCATAGTCTTGTGATTATATATCCGAGTATTTATCCTAATCTTTGACTCACATACAAAACTATATTTTATAAAGTATCATTGCTTAACTTAGATTTTAGCATTTTTAAAAACTTAAAACAAAGGGTAAAGAATCATGTTACCAGAGCATGACCGCCGATTCAATAGACAATCTAACAAATCCCCACAGATTCTGAAACGCCTTCCATGAAAACCCGGACCATGCTCTCCCACAAGTCCCACTAAAAATATAAACCAGCTGCGCCACCACGATGAACCACCACGAAACGTTCAGCACCAGGGCTCCGCCGGCAAGGCCCCACCCCAGCTTCAGCATCAGCAGCCAGCTGAAGAAGGTGTGGAGCACCAGAGCCGCCGCCGCTATCCACGCCATCGCCGCCATCTTGCTCTGCGCCTGCAAGAACTTTGAGATCGGAAAGTATATGGCGTACGCGAAGAGCTGAGGGATCATCCATATGGCCACCACCCCGGCCGCCTCCGATATCTCCGTCGTCTGCCCGATCAGCTTCAGCAGCGGCTCCGCAAATATGTAGAGAAACGACAGTATTAGGGCCGTCGCGTTAAGAATCACCCACGACCGCTGCATATAGATCCCTAGCATGTCAAGTTGACCCGCTCCAAAAGATTGCCCGCACAGAGTTTCCAGTGCGCTTCCCATGCCAACCTTATAAACCATAGATTATATTCAAAACTTCATGAAAATCTGACAGTTAAAAAATTTTATTATTATTTTTTTAATTTATGCATAATTGACTACCATGATGCCGAAGGAGAATCCGGCGATGACCGAGTTTTCCACAGAGAAGGCAGCGAGGGAGAGAGTATCGACCTGGCCGGCGAAGACCTGAGTGACGGCGCCGAGGGAGTATTGGCAGATGGATGTGAAGATGGCGGGGCCGGCCAAGTACCAGAGCTTCTTTGACTCCATGCAGAACTCTCTGTAGAAATCTCTGACTCTGCCGATCGGTGGGATGTCGTCGGCATCGAGGGTGGAGGAAGTGAGTGAAGACGTGTTAGTCCTTGGTAGGAACGTTTCTAGTTGGTCGGCCGAGTGGTCCTTGTTTTGGAGATCTTCTCCTCCTGTGGAAAGGAGTGGCTGCCTTTTCTCCTCCATTGATGACTGAGTGGTCTCAACTCTTAAAGACGGTGAGAGAGGGATGGAGAAAGGCTAGGACTTGTCTTTACAGCTAAATTTGATCTAATTGGGACTGCTTGGATAGCATGACACTCTTTTATATATGCCCTACATACAGTAGTGTATACTTTATTTTTATTTTTCTGTATTTTTTTCCTATATGATAACGATATATTTTGTTTTCATAGAGAAAAGTGAATTCCTACTAGAGAAGTTTCTGATAAAAAAAATGAGGGTTTGAAAAAGGATAAGATAAAAGTTATTGCTGACCATTGAAGTTGTCCCTCTACTTTAGGTCAAAAAGTCTACGTACTTTTTTGTTTTATTTATACAATGATTATTTTTCAATAAACAGTTATTCATTTGATGATTGGTTTTTGTTGATAACTGATTTTGAACCAGGCTCATTCAAGGGTCCAAGCTTAGCCATGACATCACGCAACGTTATTAGGCTCACTTTGTAGACTTAAGCCACACTCAGAGAACTCGCATGGGTTGTTGTTAGGTGAGCTATTTGTGATCAGGTAGGCACGTTTGTCGTTTAGTTTGATCTAATTTGAATCCCACTTGGGGAATTTTTAAAATTAATCTGATTAAATACAAATGGGTGATAGAGAATTCTCAAAAAGCCTTCTTCTTGTCATTTTGGAAGCCTAAAATCCCTAAGTCCATGCCTTGGAATCTCTTCCTCTTGGTTAAGCTTTATTCTCAATGTTTTGACTCCAACAGAGAGAGGCTCCCTGCGTGGTAGGCATGTCTTTCAGAACATCCTCTTCATATCTAAGTATGCTTAAAGGAGCCTTTTCTATGTCAGGCATCATTCTTTTAAATTTCTTTTCGCCCAGTTCACCATCGGAGCAACATTCGCTTGGAGCGTGATCACCCTTTGAAATAGCTTCACCCAGAGCAACCTTTGTCTGGAGCACGCTCACCATCAGAGCAACAAATATTATTACTGCAAAAAAGAATCTAAGTGAAATAAAAAGCTACTACTACACCTTTATCTCACTTTTTTTTTTTTTTTTTTTTTTTCTCTTGACCGTGACTTCTCTCCCTGCTACACCTCTATCTCACTTCCCTTTCTCTCTCTCACTCTTTCACTCTCTTTCTCTCACTCCCTAACTTCCTCAAGTGGGTTTCACTCACTTTGTTTAGTGGCTCTGATATCACTTTTTCAAAAATAAGGGAAAGAAAGAAATAAAATTGAGAGAATAACACGAGGAAGAAAATGCTCTGACTGCAGTGAATAAATTCATTGATCAGATAGCCTTTTATAGGCAATTATATCAACGGAAAAAAAAAAAAAAAAGAAATAGCACTAAGCCACTAGCACACTAACTCACATAATCACTAGGTACTAACCAGATCCACTAACCCACTAAACTACTAAAAGCTTATTTAGTTCGCTAATTCAAATTAAGATGTGATTTTATATGATAATTTTTTATTATAATAAAAAAATAAAATATAATTATTTTTAAGAAAATTTTTACTGTAACAAAACTCAAATTTCAAGTTTAATTCAATAAAATGAACTAATTCTAAAACCAACGTGCAAAGGCCACCAACGGCTAATAACATGAACTGACTCGTAGAAAAAAGCAACGTGCGTCTATAGTCGTACACTTACAAATATTAACGTGCAGACTTTGACGTGGAGAAACAAACCTCCAATTGACTTGGTAAATATAAGCCACGTTCTACACTAAACACTCAAACTACGCCGATCAAAAAATAAACCTGGTCAAATAAGACCCACGTGACTAACACAGCCATGGAAGTTCTGATGAAAAATGGATAGAATATAAAAATGAAAACAAGGGAAAGAGTAATATAATAAAAGCTTAAAAAGTGAGGAAATGGAGAAATGAGGAAATATATTGTGCTTGACTTGTTGAAGAAAAACAATAATATATTTCTTAAACTGGAAGAAGATCAAAAGGGCACCATAATACTGTTATTTTGTAAATTCAACTTGTTTCTCGTTGGTGTTCTTTGAATATTTAATCGTCGTTTTGTATCATGATGTTCTACAGCTCTTTTTTTAGCTGTCGTTGTCAAAGGTTCATGTCGTTTACTGTATCTCATCGTTTTTCTTTCAGTTTGGTTTGCATCTATCATAGTCGTTTTTAGTGTGCTCTTTTTTTTGCAGTAATAATGTAATAATATTGTCTGGTTTTCCTCTATTTTCTTTGAAATCAATCTGTGCATCTTGTTGAAAACAACCGACCATAATGAAAACGAGGGGGAGAGAGAGTACTAAAAGCTTAAAAAGTGAGGAAAATGGAGAAATAGAGAACTTTAATGTGATTGACTTGTTGAAGAGAAACAATAATATATATTTCCTAACTTGGAAGAAGAACAAAAGGGTACCATAGTTGGGCCTCTTAACGTTGCAGACATAACAAATATCTCCTACATGTTTTCTTTTTCACTTGGAAACTGAAATCTCTCTGCTCTTCATTTTTCTTCGTCGTTTTTTCAGGACTCTATTTGCCTTCCCCATTTCCTTATCCTATATTCAGCCACGGAAGCCTGCGTTTCATATGCCACGTTTGAGAATATAATTTTCACTATTCATATTATTGTGGATTTTTTTTTTTTTTTTTTTTTTTTTTTTGAGAACATCATTGTGGAAAAATTGATGTCAACGAAATAGAACTTTTTTTTTTTTTTTTTTTTTTTTTTTTTTTTTATCGAAATAGTTTTAACTTATTAATAATGAAGTTATTAACCATGGCAGATAATTTGATCTAGGATGTGCTGTGGAAAGATTAGTACATAAGTTTGTGTAGATCATTACCTCTTTGTTCCAATTGGTTTTATGAACCATCAAGAAAAGAATAAAAGTCTGAACCAATGTCCCGCAAACCATACCACTCCAAATTCCCTGTAAAATTTCAATGAAAAAAAAAAAAAAAAAAAAAGTTAATTAAATTCACAAGTGGACGCCAAGCACATTAAATTAAACTCTTAAGAAAGAAAAAATAAATAAAAACATTAAATTGAGCCTTATAAGTTAAAATCCTTTATTTATTTACTTCTAAAAAAATGGCATCTATGTACTTACTATAACTCCCATGTTGAGCTTATATCCCATTAAAAGACCCAAAGGTATCCCAAATAGATAATAGCAAGCGACATTCACATAAGCTACAGCAGCTTGCCATCCCGCTCCAATGGCTACCCCTGAAATTCCCAAATCATATGTAAAAGTTTTTTAGTACCAATAAATTTTGATCAAAAGACCTAAGATATATATATATATATATATATATATATATATATAATATAGCAACATCTATATATGTATGTATATATACGCTTAATTATATACCAACTATATATAATTACCAGATAAAACGGGTTGAATGTTGTTGATGAGAATGCAAAAGGCTAAAATCGGGGTGAGTTGCTTAACAACAGTCTTGACCTCTGTGTTATTTGAAAATAGTGAAGGATACACCTTTCGAGAGGTGATCAAGATAAGTGATAATATGGCACCAAATACGAATGAAGTTATCACTGCCACCACTAACGAGAATTTTGCTGTTCTTGGATGAGCCGCTCCTAGCTCATTTGATACCCTCACACTAAAATCACAACACACTTAATTACATGATCATAATCCTGTAATGATGGACACATATATGTTGTTGTGATAAATCATTCTCCGATACATAATATGAGCCTGTTTAGTTTGCTGATTCGAGTTAAGATATGACTTTATATGAGAGTTTTTTTACTATAGCAAAAAAAAAAAAGATATAACTGTTTGTGAAAACTTTTCACTGTAATAAAACTCGAATTTTAAACTCGAATAGGTGAAATGAACAGGTTGCTAATGGAAATCAGTGACTAAGATTGTGATTCTGCCTGAAACTAACCTTATTGCTGCATTTATGCCAATAGCTACCATGATTGTCCATCCCAATATGTTCATGCTGCAAAATTCAATATTCATCCAATATGAGCACATAGTAATGTATCACAAGATTGACTTTGAATAAACATAAGTTAATTATTATAGATCTAAGATTCAACTATCAGAATTAGTGAGAATTTGACTTCTTTTATTATTATTATTATTATTATTATTATTATTATTATTATTATTATTATTATTATTATTATTATTATTATTATTATTATTATTATTATTATTATTATTATTATTATGTGTTTTCCTCGTTCTGTCTTCAGATTATAGTTTCAGATAACTACCATTTAATACATAGACTATATATATCACACGCTTTCTTTGATTTGTTCTCTTTTCAGTACTCTGAAAGCATCTTTTTCCGTGGTGCCCAACTGCTAGTCTTTGCCCTGCATATGTTATGGTAGCTCATGAATTCTGTGTTCTTGACTTCTTTCTCTCATATTATACTCGATAATAAAACTCAAATATTTCTCACGCGGAATCTTTTTTATTATTACCTTTTATTTTTGCTTAAATTAGCATTTGTATCGATCGAAGATATCTTTTGTCCCCTGATATCAAGATTTTTGTCGACTCATTTGGTGGAGACAATTAAAGCCAGTTTGGTATATAAGTTCAAACTAAGGTTTTTAATTGTGACTTTTAAAATTTAAGTTTTTTGTTAGAAAAAAATTATATAACAGAACCAAAATCATGGATTTGCACAAGTTTTAGATCAGTAGCACCCAAATCTTCATGCATTTAATGTAGAAGAATTGCCATGAACTTAATAAATGTTTTCAGCACTAAGGTGCGAATAAGTAATTTATTGATACTGTATTAATTTTTAGTATCTGATTACATCGTTAATCATTTTAAATAAAAAGTGGTGCATTTTTACATGTTTTTAAAATACAGAAGTGGAGGAGACATGGCGGTTTGATCAACAACCGCATTGTAAACAAACAAGAGCTAATAAGAAACAACGTGCCGTCATCTTATATTTGCATGTTAGCAGCTAGATGGCCTTTTCAAATCATACACGAAAACCCCATTTTTGTCGAGTTCGTATACTAACTCGGTGGGATCTGGACTTTTAGTGGCTTTCTATATATATGAAATTCGGTTGGGTCCACCATATTCTATTTTCATACAACAATGCTTATTTTACAGTGCACCGTGGGATCAGTCATTTACTTTTGGACCCCGACAAACTTATAATTGAAAAGAAAAATGGTATTCTTCCCTACCTGGATAAATTCTTATCACTTATAAATAGTGAGTCCTATTAGATTGGATCTCATTTACCTGTTTAGTGAGATTAATTTTATCGTGAGTAGTGGATTTTAATCCTACAAAAATAGATAAAATTGATGACGGTTTGTCTAAAGAATGGTATATGTGATGCTAATCATGATAATTGCTTAGCTTTTCAGGGCTTTAAATTATGGCGGTTTTGATGAAGATGTGTTATATTATGCAAAATTGCTTACCATATAGACAAAGCATCCACCGAAATCTCTGCATTCTTTAGATATCCAGCGAAGAGAACAAGTGCCATGAAGTACCATGTTTCCAAACTGCACAAGAGTTAAGGAAAAAACCTAAAATGCGAATAAGGATGTTAAAGTATAAAACTATTGTTAGTCCACTTTCTAACAACTTAAGCTTTTGGGATTGATTGGTAAACTAACATGGTATCAAAACGAAAAGTAATAGATACTAGGCTTAATAGATTCTTTTCAATATTAATTCATTGGTAATTTTACACGTTTTCTAAATTAATGTTTGAGTTTATTAAATGATGCTGTATAATATAGTTGCTTAAAAATTACACAGCTAATTTTAGTCCCTCACAATCAAATGTTTTGTCTGCTAGCATGAGTTTCAATTTTCATACAGGAGTTTTTTGTTTTCTCTCTGTTGTTTGCTTGGTGTGCTCGTGTCTAGTTATGAAGTGAAGATAATATTATATATTTAAATATTTTTCAATTTGTTTTTCTTTTCTTTTTCTTTTTTAGTTTAGAAGAGTTAATTTCTTTTTCTTACAACAATGAAATGATAAGTGCAACAATAAGATTTATATATATGATGATTTAGAAAAATAAGAGTACAGCATCATTAAAGCACCAATCACTTTTTCAACGAAAAGAAGAAATCACTGATCACTTTTAGTCAACAGTATAACTATCGTTTCCCTTTTAACTTTCAGATATTATGGATATATAATAATAGCTTTTTCCCAGCTTCACACTCTAATTTGATTATTTTTAAGGTTAACTGATTCGTCGTCGGTGATTCTTATCTTTAGCTATAGTATTTCTCCTATTCTCGACTCAAATACAGACTTTATTTTAATACGTATCATTGCTTGATTTAGATTTTTAACAGTTTTAAAACGAATTTTTCCTTTTTTTTTTTTAATGAGAAAAGAGTAAAGAAATATCGTATTACCAGAGCATGACGGCTGATTCAAGAGACAACCTAACAAATCCCCACAGATTCTGAAACGCCTTCCATGAAAACCCGGACCAAGCTCTCCCACAAGTCCCACTAAAAATATAAACCAGCTGCGCCACCACAATGAACCACCATGAGGCGTTCAGCACCACGGCGCCGCCAGCAAGGCCCCACCCCAGCTTCAGCATCAGCAGCCAGCTGAAGAAGGTGTGGAGCACCAGAGCCACCGCCGCTATCCACGCCATCGCCGCCATCTTGCTCTGCGCCTGCAAGAACTTGGCGATCGGAAAGTTCACGGCGTACGCGAACAGCTGAGGGATCATCCATATGGCCAACTCCCCAGCTGCCTCCGATATCTCCGTCGTCTGCCCGATCAGCTTCAGCAGCCGCTCCGCAAATATGTAGAGGAACAACAATAGTAGGCCCGTCCCGTTAAGAATCACCCACGACCGCTGCATAAAGATCCCAAGCATATCGAGCTGACCTGCTCCAAACGCTTGTCCGCACAGAGTTTCCAGAGCGCTACCCATGCCAAGCTTATAAACCATAAACTTATATTTAGAAACAGAACTTGACGAAATTCTGATGGTTAAAACTTTATTATATTTTTTTAAAACTGACGCATTAATTGCCTACCATGACGCCGAAGGAGAATCCGGCGATGACAGAATTCTCGACAGCGAAGGCCGCGAGGGAGAGAGTGTCGACCTGGCCGGCGAAGACTTGGGTGACGGCGCCGAGGGAGTATTGGCATATGGTGGTGAAGATGGCAGGGCCAGCCAAGTACCAGAGCCTCTTTGATTCCGCGCAGAACTCTCTGTAGAAGTCCCGGACGCCGCCGATTGGCGGGATGTCGTCAACACCGGGGGTGAAGGAGGAAGCGTGTGAAGAAGTGTTATTCGTTGGCGGGTTATTGTTTTGTTGTTCTCCTCTTGTTGAAAGGAGTGGCTGCTTGTTCTCCTCCATTGGAGTGGTCTCAAAGGCAGAGAGAGGGGGAGGAGAAAGGGTTGGGCTTGGCTTTGTGGCTCAATTACTCATCTATAGCACTACTTCATAGTACTATGTTATATAAATATATAAATATATATATATATATGCATATATTTACACACATGTGTGTGATTATGATATAATTTGGCATTCAGAAAAAAAAAGGTGTAGTGGTGATAAGCAATTCCTAGTATAGAAGTTACTGTTGAAAAAATGAGAGAAATTTGTGGAGGAGATGCTCCAGCGCCTTCAGCGTTATGTATAGAAGATAGTTATTGCTCAATTATTGAAGCGGTCCCTTTATTTTTGACCGAAGGGTTCCTTTAGTTATTCTTTTCTGGAAAATATACTAGCTTTAGGTACATCTACAAAATTCAACTTTTGAAGATATTTTCAAAAATAATAATAAAAAAACTAGAAAAGATGCTAAGAGAAAAAGAAATTGGGATTTTTTACCTACTAATAAGGAGTATCAATTTTTAATCATTAAATTTAATTTAAAATTACATTAAATTAAAAAAATATATAAAAAAATAATTATTGATATAAATTTGACGACTTAAAAAGTAAAAAAAATTATTGATAATTTATTTATTTTTTTTCATCATCAGAAAAACTCCTTAGCATTTTCTTAAAAATGTGTGTGGGTCTTTTATGGGGAGTTGATTTAGTTTTACATTTTAATTATCAATCGTTTTACCTTTTAAGTAAGAGACTTTTTTCTGTAAGTCTTTCTAGTAGTAGTGGTAATTTTTAACTATTAAATCTAATTAAAATCACATTAAATTAAAAAATATATACAAAACAAATTAATTCTAATACAAAACTAATAATTAAAAGGTAAAAAACTATCAATAATTTATTTTTTTTAATCCTACTAGAGATATTCCCTTTAATTAAAACCCAGAACTTCTATGCACTAGTACTCCATTGTTAATAATGAATTTTGTGCACCAAACTGAACACATGTTGTACGTTTCATGCCCCATGTCCATGTGCTTCTTTCTTTTTCTTCATGCAGTGAGAAAGAGGACGCATAATTAGAGTTGTCAAACGTACCGTGCTAGTCCGCCACAGACCTTGACCGTGCCAGGCACGGTCCTACATAGTGCAGAGCCGGGCCTGAAAAGAAACTCTCAGGTTTAGAAACTCCATAAGTCTGGGGCGACCCTAGTCCATAAGGTCTACTAATTTTTTACAAAATTTAATTAAAAAAAAAAAAAATATATCCCCCTCAAAAGATGTGATTTTATTGAATTGAGATAATATGAATAAGTACACATAAATGATTGCCTCATTAAAAACCTTGCCAAGTAAAACATGTGGGGAGATCGGAACAAAACCTTAGCGAAAGAAAAAATCCCCAAACGCTAGTTTTAAACTATGTTTAAACATGTTAATTGTAGCTATGTTAGCTGACGCATTATCAAAAGTAATAGTTAAAACTTTATCTTCTATCCCATAAAACCCAAAATTTTTATTATTGTTTAAAAATAGCATTTGCATTATGAGGATATGGACATATACAAAAACCTATTATTCTCTTTTGTAAAATACATTCATCATCAACATAATGCACCGTGACGCATGAATATCCGGTTTTATTGGACCCTTCTCATAAATCAAAAGTACAAGATACATAGCATTAAAAGACTTAAAATTATCAACTAGAGATTGTCTCATTACATAAAACACTTTTATGCAATTAGAACGAGTTGTGTTTCTACTTATCCGCACGAATTTCTATTTCACCTGTTTTTGAATTTGGTCGGGCCTCCTTTGTGAAATGCTGCCATGCAGGAGAAATTTGCAGTCTTTTTCTCTTGCTATGTTCTCCAACTTCCTCATTGTGCACTGAAGCATTATCAACCGGAGTATTTTCCGGTTCAATGGGGGTGGGGTTCTGAACCATCATTTCATCCTCAAAAAATGGCTCATCACCAAGCTCAGAGAGAATAGTGAAATCATGGAAGTTTGATGCTGTCATTTTATGGAAATTGATTGAACTAAAACTTTGTAAATGAAAGAACAAGAAAATGAGTGATCACGAGAGAAAAGCTTATTATCAAAATCAAAGAAACAAGATGAGAGATGAAATGAGAGTGAGATGAGAAGTTGAGAGTGAATTGTTGTGTGAGATTTAGGGTATGATTAAGGGGTATTTATAGAGAATTTTGGGGATTTTTTCAGATTGTGACCATTAGGCTCGTGAAGAGCCCAACCCTCATAATCCTCACAGGCTAGAGGGCTTTTTGCTGGGCTATTTCGTTGGCCTGGGCTAGGCCGAACAAGGGCCGAATCTGGACTTAGGCCGAATTGGGCTTGGGCTAGGCCGCGGGCCTTCACGGGCTAGGGTTCGGGGTTGGACCGCGGGTTGAGAAGCAGTGGCCCAGCCATAGCCCATCAAACGTGTCGGGCCGACATGGCCCGTGATAGTACCATACCGGGCCGTGCCGAATCCAGCATTATTACGGGCTGGGCACGGACGACCCGACCCATTTGATAACTCTACATGTAATCATCACGCTTCCCCTGTATTGTATTGTGTCTGTAAATTTAAACATAAAAATTAAATAAAAATTTAAATATTGTGAGAAAATATACTATAACAAAAAATTTAAACAATAATTTAAATTTATGAAACAAATGATATCTTAGTATTACTACCATTTTTTTGTATTTTTTATTTTATTTATTTTGTAATGGAATAAAATTATTTTAATACTCGTGTTATAATAAAACATATTTTTAATATTCTATGTTTTTAATAATATTAAAAAAATATTACTTTCATGTTTAGAAAAACATTTTCCAGATACCCTGAAATTATTTTTTGAAACATGCTTTACACGTTTTAATTAATTTTATCGACAATTAAGTTTAAATATAAAATATTTATTAAAAATGTTAAAAACTATAAAAAAAAAAAAAAAAAAAAAAAAGAACTAAAAACGATCCACCCAGAAACTTTTCTCCCCACCCATCCCCTACATTTCTCCCGTCCACGTGCTCGCTGCTCCTCCCAATCGCAAAGAAGTTCTAGGCTTCTAGCCTTCTTTGGCTCCAGCGAGGCTTTTGGATCAGACGGTTTGGCATTCTTTATCCCTTCCTCGACAAATTTGGTTTTTCAAATCGCCTTCTGGGTTTGGGTTTGTAATCTGATCTTGGATTTGAGCTTGATTTCGGGGGATTTCGATCGGAGAACGATTAGATGGAAGATGAGTAAGATTGTGCTCCGAATTACGGTTTTGGAGAAGATGTAGACAAAGCATTTGTTGGTTCTCTCTTTGTGAACGATCAGATGGAAGATGGAGGAGATATTTACATTTAGTGAGATTGGGTTAATGAGTTTAATTAAGTGTGTAATTATGATTTCTCAGACTCCTTCTCGGTTTAGATTTGTAATCTCTGAGAGCATTCAGATCTCCGTTTGCTAGAAGAAAAGATGATGAAGAGTGCTTTGATTTCGATTTTAAGTTTGTTGATTTGAGTTTGGTTTTGATTGTTTTGAACTTTTGATTTGGGTTTCTTTTATCTTTTCTTTTTTTCATTGGAGTTTTTTTTTTTTTTTTTTTTCTCCTTTGGTTCTGATCCATTAAAAATTATTTTGTACACAATGCAGTTGCTATGAAACCTTGTCTCAATATCAATTGGTTTGCAGGTTTTTTACGAAGCAGGGGAGGAAGGCGTTCTTCCTTTTTTTTTTTTTAATGCTTTCAAATATTTTTAGAACGTTCTTTTTTAACTTAATTCCAAAGTAAATTAATTAAAAGTCAAAAAATAGTTTTAATGTACTTAAAAAGATGCCTTTTTAAATATAAAAATTTCATTTTAATATTATTATAAACATAAAATATTTAAAATATGTTTCGTTAAAATATAAAATATTAAAATGATTTTATTTATTTTTTAATTCTATTTATCAACCGTTATCTCTTATAAACGGTGCTTTTCGTTTTACACTCTCATCACTCATAAAAAAAAAATTATGAGATTTTTAAAATCAATTAGAACTCTATGCCTAAATATACTATTCTAAAAACCTTGGCATGATTCTAATTACCAATTAGCTTATACACCAACATCTTTAGTTTTATTTCTAGTTTTTATTATAAAATCACATCAAAATTATGTTAGATGGATTTAAAAAGTTGTTATAACAATATTATAAAATTAGCAACAAAAAAAAACAAAAAAACAAAACAAAACAAAAAGAGAAGAAAAGGCAATTTAAGATTATTCGCAACCAAAGTGTAGTTTTGGTCGCCAAATAGTAGTAATTGCAACCGATTTTAAATTTTGGTTGCACAAAATTTGTATCAGCGGCCAATTATAATTAAATCTAAAATTATCTTAATTGTCTCGAACAGCGCGTCATTAATTTTAGTTCTTGATGGGTACACATACTGGGTTTTTTTTTTTTTTTTTTTTTTAGCGCTTAATAACGTATATGTAAAAAATTTTGTCTGCAAGTACCATATTCATTGTGATGCTTCATGATTGATATTGTTATCTCGAGATTAATTTAATCTACATTTCTGTGTATATTGTCCGACTAATTTTGATCAGTTCCAAAAGAGATTAATATATCTAGGTAGAAAAAACATTTTTCAGAACATGTTTTTCATAACAAGAGTAGATAAGTTTCAAAAAGAAAAAAAAAAAAAAAAAAAAAAAAAAAAAACGAGTAGATAAGTAACATAGTCTAGGACAAGAAATATCTAAGTGGATACTGGATAGTTAACATAATCCAAAACAAGAGTAAATAATTGACACATACAGTCTTGTCGGTCCAGAAATATCTAAATAACAGGGGCTGATGGTGGCAGTGGCGGTGGCGGTGGCGGCGGATTTCTTGTCTCCGGAAGGAATGTCCTGGATGATCCGAAGGTGGATTAAATTGTTGAAGAAGTTTTTGAATCAACTCATTGGATTGTCTCACCTTCACCTGTTCCTTTGGTTCTCTCATTTCTGCCTCCATGTCCACCGTGTGATGTCGATTATCCATATTAGTACTCCATAACTCTTGGACTTCATTGTAATTAGGGACTCCACTAATGCTTGTTGGGTCTCTCTAGAACGGCCATCTTGTGACTTCTTCTTAGGTACAGGACCCGCGCCCCTCTTGACGCCATATTTTTCATACTTTGCGTCCGCCAAAACCTGCAAATAAATTTATTTTCCTTCCTCGGAGTTGAGTTGCGAACCTTCAGGTAGTTCACTTAGACGTTCTTCATAAAGCTCAACCATATGATTCTGTGATGTTGAAAGTGTTAGAAATGAATAAAGAATAACAAAACAAAACAAATATATAAATAAGTGACTAAGATTAATGCAATCTCACGTATTCTATGTTTGCCTGGTTGCTTTGCCATCCCCATTTAGCAGTCCAAGAAGTTATCCTATAAACTTCTATGTATTTTCTCGAACCTGTCGAGGCTGTACTAGATTGTGTCTTCTACATAAACAATATTAATTATTTGTTCATGTAAAAAAGTAATAAAATCTGTTAGTGCATTTTTATGTTGGCTTATTTTTGGCAAATTGGTTGTAAGATTTATTGGCATTGTATATTGGTAGACCTCTTAAGGAAAGTCTTGTTGTCATGTTTATGGGCTGCAAATCAAAGGATTTGATTGCTGAAAATGAAGAGTGGACTTTTGGGAGGAATTGATGGAATTCTTGTATGGAAAAAGCCATTGGTGGAATATTATCTTGATTGAGGGTAACAACCTGTTTTGGAAAAAGTATTTGTTTAGAAAGTTTTGTCAACGTGGGATTTGGTGGATGGATGGCCGGTGGTGGTTCTTTGGGCAAGGGTCTACTATATCTTTATATACACCATGTCCATGAACAGGAAGATAGCTTTGAAGAGAAAAAAAATGAGCCTTTGTGTTTTATGGTTTTAAAAAAAAAAAGCAATTCAAGGCCATATTATGGGGCATGATTTTTATAGAAGAAATATTCAGAAAAAGTCTATGTGAGAGTGAGCCTTTGAGTTTTGATTGAAGATCGTCCTTCGGGAGAAGGATTAGAAGCTTTCGAGAAAGCGCACCTAAGGGATTTCGCCGCTTTGAAGACGAGTGGTGCTCATTTGGACAAGGCCATTAAGGAGATTCGATCGGCGGCGACAACGTCAAGGAGGGAGTCTTTGGGTGTATAAGTCCGATTGGTTTTGTAATCTCTTTGAACTTAGTAGATTGTTCATTGTCTGGGCGTGGCCCAAGAGTAGGTGTGTGGCACCGAATCAACCGCGATACCATTTTCCATCTGTTCTTTACATTTCCGCATTAATTTCCTGCGTTTTCGGTTTCTTTTTTAATCTTTGTCATTTCCGTTATAACTAAAAAAAAAAAAAAAAAACACCAAAGAACTCAGACCTTTCAAAATCAATTCAAACAAAATAAATTACCTGAATTTCTTCTTTGTGTTGAAACTATTAACTTCGAGCCACCCACATGGTAATTTTTTAGTTTGGCTCGATTTTTCATGCCAGCAACTGACTTCTTCTATAGAATTAGAATTAGGAAACATATATTAAAATACAACAAAAGTGGCTCACAACGTTAAATTTGGCAAAAACGCAGCATCTCCCCTATAATTTCAACTATATCGTAAAAAATTTTAAACAAACAATCCTGCAAACAAAATATATCTTAATATATAAACACTCCTCACATCAATTTATATATCAAAATTTGCAATTAGCTGTTGGCACACTTGCTCTTATTTATAGGACGTCTATATGGATATCAAAAGGCTATATAGACTATATAAGGGGTACATGCTTAGAGTATATAATGCTACCAAGGTATACATAGACTATAACGCAGAGGCCACGAATATAGCCCCATCCTTGTAAAATATTTCCTCTTTCAATGTATGTATGTAGTTGTTGTTAGTACACTTGCTACATTTGTAAACCTCATAACTAAGATTATTACTTACCTTCCATTCCTAATTACCAAAGCAATTTTCACACAACCCCTTCCAATCTTCATCCTTGATGTACTTATTTGGCTTATGCTCTAAGGGATTCAACCCTTTCTTAACGAAATCCTCATATTCCTAGTGACATTGCCATCAATAATCTTTGAACCATTCATTGAAGGCATTATTGAGAACGTCTCGCATATGCTCATGTTTTTCTAAATCCAAATCAAAAAGTTCCTGTGAAAGTAGAGTTGGCAAGTTATTGACAATGGTATTGTACCGGATGTAATAAAGACAAATAACAAAGTAATGATTCCTAGCTGAAAATGCTCCATACTTTTTCTTATTTAGTAGAAATGATTTTTCAAAACAATTCCTAGCTAAAAAATGTTTTGAATTCCTTTTTTTGTTTTTGTTTTTGTTTTTTTGTTTTTTTTTTTTCATCCTCTTTTTCCTGTCACTTCATGATAAATAACAAATGAAAGAACAACAGACCTGCAAACGTTTAATGCAGTCTTCCTGGTCAGCCTCGGGAACCTTCTGCCATCGACCACGTTGTAAAGGAGCATAAAAGCGTACATTTGTGCTAATATTGGAAGGGAGCTTGGGTATGGCCTTAGCCGCGGGATTGCATGTATAATTCATCTAATCTGGCCCCCATCATATCAATCTTTGCACGCAAGTGCATAACCTCCTCATCCCTCCTTAGCTTGCCGAAAGCCGATAGAATGAAAGTACGTAGACTGCTACTAGTAGAAATTATGGATTTAATGCCGGTTTTTAACCATCATTAAATTAAAGAATTAGACGATGGATAAGTGAGTCATTTAATGTGTTACATTTAATGACGTTTTTTATCCGTGGTTAAAATTAAACCTCAAACGACGATTTCTAAGCAAATTATCGTTTAAATTGGTCTTGAAATGCTTATAATATGTGAAAGGTCTTATTTTCGGTTAGTGCCACAAAGAGTGTTATAACACTAATGACAAATACGTGCAGATGGATATATTTTTTCTTTGATTCAGCATCAGCAAATTATAAGTGCAGAAAGATCAATAAAAACATAAAAGACACAAGGAATTGATATCGTAGTTCAGTGTGCATACCTATATCTACGGGGCCACGCTCAGACAGTGAACAATCTACTAAAATAAAGAGATTACAAACACCAATCGGTCTTATACACTTAAAAATAATTTATCTTCAGTTATTTATCTTATTTAATTTCTTTATAAATGTATAATTTATCTCCTTCAATAATATCAATGTATTTTTAGTGATATTTTAATTAATAAAATTGAAATCATATTCTTTTAATATTTTGGTGTAAAAATATTATGAATATTAAGTAGAAAAATAGAAATAAAACTAATTATAAGTTTGTTGTTAAAGCATGCCTATTTCAGTCATTATACATCTTCATAGTAATTTCGTACATAGTTTACAAAATACTTAAATTTCTAACTTTGAAAAAAAAAATAACCAAACACCTACATTCTTCTAATCACAATAACTTCTGACTAAAAGCACAACAATAATATAAATTTTTAATATTACAGCAATGTCAAACTGGCTCATAATTCGTCATCTTATGGGCTTGTTCTTTTAGAGTAAAACTAAAAAAAAAAAAATAGAACTCAAGTTACTTTATTTTATTCATGTTCATTTGTAAAATTTAAGTTTGAACTTGAGTTTGAACTCGAGTTGTAACTTGAGTTTGAACTCGAGTTTTAACTTGAGTTTGTGGTTAAAATCTGAGTTTAAGTTTCCCTTCAACTCAAGTTCTTAAACTCAAACTCAAGTTAATGAACAATATTTTTTATATTCTTAAAAACGGTATAAATTTTTCATTTTAATTCCGATTGAGATGTTTTTTTTCTATGCATTTACAACGAAAAATGAATAAAACTCCACCTATATACTCTATTAAAATTTTTCATCACTATTGAGTTTTTATTAAAATGTTAGCTAAATACAAATTTAAGTTTTGACTTACTCAAACACAAATTCAAATAGAATCTCAATTCAAATCATAACTCAAATGTACACATTCAAATACAAACTCAAATTATAATAACTCAAACTTTACACTCAAATTACCATAACTCAAAAAAAATAACCGAACAAGCCCTATGTCTCTCAAATTATATAAATGTGAAAACAACTTTTATAGCGTAATTAATAGAAAACCAACTTACAATTTCCTTCATTGTGTCAATACCACGCCCTTTCCGTTCATGTATTAACGAATCCCAAACCTCAACACTCCCATCATTCACCATCACCCGCATTAGGAACCGATGGTCCACATTGTGTACAGAAATCATTATCTACAATTATTATCACCATATCCAACAACTTTCGGGGTTTCAGGTCGATGACGATGGCGTGAGGAACACAAAGGAATTTTCTGGATCAGGGTCGGTGAGGAATAAGGAATTTTTCCTTTTTTTTTTACTAAGGATTTTCCACGTTGGATGTGAGGGGCTTTAATATCTAAAAGTTTTATCAATTTATCTCAAAATCTTAAACTTTTAAGAGATAAATTAATAATAGTTTTATATTTTAATACTTTTTTTATATGTGAACTGAATAATAAATAATCGTGTGAATAAATTAATTAAAAAATAATTTTAAATAAAAATAAAAAGTGTAATTACGAAAACTTAAACTCCTGACCTTTTATTTTAATACCATATTAATTTATCAATTCATCTCAAAAATTTAAACTATTAAAAGATGAGACAATTTTCTCCCTTTTATATTTTAACAAAAAAAATGGCCCAATAGAAACTACTCTAGCCTGTCGGCTGCAAGATTTCAATCCAACACAACATAAAATGTGAGCCTACGGCTATCGGTACTCCGAATTTGGCCGGGGCACCAGAGAAAACTCCAAAAGAAAACATAAGAGTAATGCAGAGGAAAAAAAAAGGGCAAAATACCAGGATAACGAAATATTAATAATCGTCACATATCAAATATTTAAAGCAAATGTTTACCATAAAAAATAATGTCAGCTAACACATACTATAACGATATAGAAAAACACTTAAACAAAAAGTACGATTCCCCTGCGCTATATATAAAAATAATTCCAGCACCACAATAAAACATAAAAAGTCATCACAATATATCAACCGTTTAAGGCAAATATAAGATCCCAGCAACATGAAGACGATATAAGATGTGTTTAGAATTGATCATGTTTTTATTTTTTACATTTTTTAAAAAAGAAAAAATATAAACATTTTCAAAACGCCATTTGACGTAATAAAAATAAAAAAGGAAAATGAAAACGATTTTTTAGTTTAGTGTAAAATAAGAGAGAAATGAAAATGACTTTTAGACGTTTTTTATTTTTTTTTTTTTTTTTTTCTCTCTCTCGAGCAAAAGAGAGAGAAAAAGAGACATTAATAGATTTTTTTATACTGAAAAATTATCTCTTGATAAAACTACCAAACGCATTTTCAAAAATGATTTATGTCTGAGATTAAAAACGTTTTTATTTTCATTTTTATTTTCATACAAAAAAATAAAATCATTTTGCAACGAGTTCCCAACACGCACATAAATTCTACCCAATATGATTAACCGTACAAAAAAAATATGAAAAGCCACTGAAAGAGTAAAATAAACTATAATTCTAGCATGCAACATAATTTGAAAACATTATGTGCAATTTAAAGCATATTGTAGTTTGGTAACATAATCCAAAACGATAGATGTCATTTAAAGGTTCAGAAAGTATCACAATAATCTACTTCTTCAAGTTGCATGTGTCTCCACTTTGGGGTAAAAAATGGATAGAACAAGAACAATTAACACTTGAATGATTGAAATGATTCATGTATGTTATAAATTAGCGAAAAGATTATCAGAGATGATGCAACAAACAATGGAACTTCATGACCAGCTGAAGATATATACATATGTAGTCGTCGGCTCGTTTATGTTCGTCACTAGCATATATTATAGCTGATCAAGTCTTTTCAAAATGTATTGTGTGTGTGTGTGTGTCTTCCCATACTTATTTATCTGCTAGTTATAATAGGATGCTTCTATCAATAATTTGGCTGTTTCTGTGCTCTACTCGTGCTTATAAAGAAAGCAAAAGAATGTAAGAATCTTTGTCATATATTACTGTTGTGGTTGGAGAGGACTACTATACTCTGCCTAGCTACTCCACCAGCTAAAACCAGCACCACTATCTTTATTTTTTTTTTGGCTTTTCATGAATGTCTTTTTTTTTCCCATATACTTTGTTGCATATGATTTGGCTTGTTATATGGAATATTTAAACCTTTTTCCTACCTAATACAAACAAAAAATTAGTTCATGCCACATATATGGAAGACAATTACTAAAGCAGCTTTTTGAGAGTTTTTGAGGGATTTCAAGGCTTGAAAATGAAATCCTTGTGCCTTTATGAGAATTGAGGGGGTAGGTGGTGGTGGGTGAGAAGGGCTTATCATTGACAATGATAGAAGCTTGTGCATCTAGTGTATTTGTATACATTCAATCTTTAGGAAAGGAGATATTTAGGAAATGATTCATG
This sequence comes from Morus alba, assembly GCA_012066045.3. NCBI lineage: Eukaryota > Viridiplantae > Streptophyta > Magnoliopsida > Rosales > Moraceae > Morus > Morus alba. The sequence continues at coordinate 2,337,792 of CP050237.2, read as the reverse complement.
ATTTTTAAGTGTGGATTGAGTTTTGTTGGGGCTCCTTAAAGATTCAGAAATTGTTCTTTTGTAATGAAACTTAGAAAAAAATTGAACTTGAATTATAATTTTATTCAAGTTTCATGTTCTTTTGTAAAATTTGAGTTTGAACTCGAGTTTGGGGCTAAATTCGAGTTTAAGTTTCCCCTTTAACTCGAGTTCATAAACTCGAACTCAAGTTAATGAATAATATTTTTTCTATTCTTAAAAATGTCATAACTTTTTTGTTTTAATTCTGATTGAGATGATTTGTTTTCTATGCATTCATAACGAAAAAACAAATAAAACCCCACCCATATATACCCTATTAAAATTTTTCATCACCATTGAGTTTTTATTAACATACTATCTAAATACAAATTTAAGTTTTAACTCATCCAAACACAAACTCAAAAAGATTCTCAATTCAAATCATAACTCAAATGTATACATTTAAACACAAACTCAAGTTACAACATCAACTCAAGTTATAACTCAAACTCAACTCAAGATCATCACTCAAGTCACCATAACTTAAAAATGCAAAAGAACAACCCCTTAGTTTTTCTCGCATGTGACAAAACAAATTTAAGATTAAAAAGACTAAAATATCCTAAAATTTTTCTCTCTTCTTTCTTTCTCTTTCCTTTTCCAACCGTCACTTGTCCTCTTCATTCGTCTTCTCCTGCATCTCTGCAGGTTGCCGTAGTGGTCGAGCTCGCTCCGGTTTTGGCTGACTCAGACTTGGATGACGAAGAGAGTACGGCTTCTTCGATGGAACGATGTAGCCAAGATAGATCTGAGCACAAAGGACGCTGGCTTGTCTGGATCTCTTCTCCTCATCGCGCAACCAAGATCAACAACGACCTCCTGACCATGGACGGTTACCGTTAGTTTTTCTCCGTGGGACTTCGCCACAGATATGATGGATTCGACAACGACTCGCTGTCGTTTGTTCTCACATTTCATGTTGTTATTGTTTTTCTTTTTTTATACGAATCTATTTGTAATATTAAAAAAATTGTATATATTTGTGTATTTTGTGGACTTTTTTTTTTGTTTTTATGTATTATTATATGGATAGATCTGTGTATTTTGTGAATTTTTTGTGGTTTTCTATTTATTTTTGTGGATTTTTTTTATAGTTTTTTGAAATTTTAAGTATTCTGGCGACTACGACAGCAAGATTTCTACTAATATCCGTGGCTATTGGTCGGATACCGGCAACTATTCTGATGAGCATCTTGGCAAGAGTATTGTTGTCAGATGCCAACCCCTATCTCAGCCGGATACTGATATTGTGGCGGTTGCCACCTAGTATCTTTGTCATATGTTGGCCGGTATCCCAGTATCCGGCCGGAGACCTACCAATATCCTATGCGTATATTTGATATTTCAAATATAATGAATGTGCTAACATGATTGTGATATTTTTTACAATAGTTTATCCTAAGTGAATCCAACCCTAAAACTTATGGTATTCTTGTAAAAGGTACAAAAGAGTATGGATTGGAGACTTCTTAAGCGTGGATATATCATTGTCAACTATCTACTTGGCGCCAGCTCACTCCATTAATTAATTAGCCTTAATTTACAAAGTACTTATTAAGTTGTTCTTGAAAACTAATATCAAAGGCGATAGTAGAATTAGATATATACTTGCGTATTTTGTCGATGAAAGATGTTAACGATAATTAACATGCAAATGATCTCATATAACATGTTGTGCTGTTACTTATAATTACTTCGACATATTTTATCATGTATCATTAAATGCTGAAAACTGTTACTTTGTTTTCATCATCACAAATATATAAAAATTAATAGCAATGTTGCTCAGAGTTAAAAATAAATTAAAAAATAAAAAATAAAAAATAAATTAAAATAAAATTGTTGCTCGTGATCATCATTTCATCACAAGGCAAGATAAGAGAGAGAGAGAGAGAGAGAGAGAGAGAGAGAGAGAGAGAGAGAGAGAGAGAGAGAGAGGAGGTATGAGTGTGGCATCTACGTCCAAAATACTCCCAACCCCACTCCTCCATTCCTACTTTGTCGTGACCCTTTCAATTTCATATTGCAAAGCCCATGAAAAATCCTACCTTTTCCTTTCTTTTCTTTTTCTCTCATCACGATATACCCATTTCACTTTCCAATTGACTTATCAAACAAACATTTCTTTTTTAAAAAATATATACATATAAAGTAAAAATATATACATTTGGTAAATTCGATACATGTATATTTTTTAAAATATATATATACATAAGTGTTTAAATAAATTATAAATATCTCACTATATTATATGTATTTAAAATATATATAATTTTTTAAAAATACATACGTATGTATGCCGCTCTAGTCCGGCGGAAGCAATTCTTATAAATGTATATACTTTTTTTCAGATAAGTATCATATGCAATCTACACCCATATCCATGTACTTACTCTCTGGTCAATTATCAGCTCCATCATTAATAATTAGAGTTCGTTGAGATCCATCGGCCTGAAAAGATAAAGAGAAGCTCACTGCTCATACACACCTTTATATACATACATATATATATATATACATATATATATATATATATATATATATATATATACACACACACACACACTTCATATGCACTCTCTTCCGTTTTGGTTATAAACATTTTTTTCCTGGGAAAGCTAGAGAAAGATTGATAGAAAAAGAGGAGAGAGAGAGAGATCTTGGAGGTATAAGATTAAGGAAGGAGAGAAAGAAGTGTTTAAGAGAGAGATTTGCTGTATGTCAGCGGAGTGCTACTACAGACGTGACAACTACAGCGGTGGATACGGTGAGCTTGCTAACCCTTTACAATGGCCACAGCTCAGGAAAAGGCGACGCCTAATTCATCATCATGTTGCTTTAACGACTCCTCCTCCAAATCTTCCAGTGCTATTGCTTCTTCTTCTTCTGAGAGAAGTCACCAGGCACTTGGCGATTGGAACAATATCGTCGTCGCCGCCGCCACCGCCGCCGCCGCCGCCGACCCGATCCGAAAAACGGCGTCAACGTCCATGGCTGCTCTCATCAGACCCGTAGACTCCCTCCAGGCTGATGACCCCCCCACCAACACTACTTCTGCTTCCTCCAAAGGTTTAAACTTTTAAAATCCAAAAAAAAAATCATGTTGACTTTCACCGGCCTACCACCAATCCTTGCTTTTCTTTTTTATCATTATTATCTTTGTTGATTGTTTTTCTCACACTTTTTCTCAAGTACTTTGTTTTGTTTAGATTGTGGATAATTACTTAATTGGAAAAGGTGTTTTTTCTTTCTGTTTCTTTCCTTTTCTGATGCAAAATGACTAGATTTTGAGAATCTAAGTGCTAATTTTATTTTGTGTGTTTGGTTTTGATTAGGCATTCCTGCCATGATGAGGGCTCAAACCAGTCACCCTTTGGACCCTTTATCTGCTGCTGAAATCTCTGTGGCAGTGGCCACTGTAAGGGCAGCCGGAGAAACCCCTGAGGTCAGTTGAATAACATTTTAAGGTGATTTGTTTCGTTATTTTATACATGCTTGTGTGTGTGTATCTAGATGTGTACTTGTTCTTTTCTGCCTTGGATTTGCTGATTGAAAGAGTGAAATTGTTATTTTGCTAAGGTGAGAGATAGCATGCGCTTTGTTGAAGTAGTTCTAGTGGAACCAGATAAGCATGTTGTTGCATTGGCAGATGCGTATTTCTTCCCTCCTTTTCAGCCATCTTTGCTTCCCAGAACAAAAGGAGGGCCTGTAATTCCGAGCAAACTTCCTCCGAGGCAAGCCCGGCTTGTTGTTTACAACAAAAGGTCTAATGAGACAAGCATTTGGGTTGTTGAATTATCCCAAGTCCATGCCGCAACTAGAGGTGGCCATCATAGAGGCAAAGTCATTTCATCCAAAGTTGTTCCTGATGTGCAGCCTCCTATGGTACATAAGTTTGATCTCTCAAATGTTCGGAATTTTGTTTGGTCTATGTGAGATACTTCTGTTCCTATGAGCCATACTAATTCCTTTATTTATTGTTTACTCTTATGTTTCCAACATCATTATGCTTGGTTATGCAAGAACAGGATGCTGTGGAATATGCTGAATGTGAAGCTGTTGTGAAAGACTATCCCCCGTTTCGCGAAGCGATGAAGAAGAGGGGTATTGAGGATATGGACCTTGTGATGGTTGATCCATGGTTAGTTACAGAATTGAGATTCTCAATGTTGGGTGTGAAATTGTTTTTATTCAATTGGGGCATAACTTCTTTTTACAGGTGTGCTGGATATCATAGTGATGCTGATGCTCCTAGCCGAAGACTTGCTAAGCCGCTTATCTTCTGTAGAACCGAGAGTGACTGCCCCATGGAAAATGGTTATGCCCGTCCGGTTGAAGGAATCCATGTGCTTGTTGACATGCAAAACATGGTGATCCTGGAATTTGAAGACCGTAAACTTGTTCCCCTGCCACCTGCTGATCCCTTGAGAAACTACACCCCGGGTGAGACTCGAGGAGGGGTTGATCGAAGTGATGTGAAACCTTTACAGATCGTTCAGCCCGAGGGTCCTAGTTTTCGTGTAAATGGACACTTTATTTCCTGGCAAAAGGTGCTTGCTCATTTGGAATAGATCACTGGTTATCGTTAGATTGTTATGTCACATTGATTTAAGACCATTGTTTTGTTACTGCTTGCAGTGGAATTTTCGTATTGGCTTCACTCCTAGGGAGGGTTTGGTTATTTATTCTGTTGCATATCTTGATGGTAGTCGGGGCCGAAGACCTGTGGCTCACAGATTAAGTTTTGTTGAAATGGTAGTCCCTTATGGAGATCCAAATGATCCACATTACAGGAAGAATGCTTTTGATGCAGGGGAAGATGGGCTGGGCAAAAATGCACATTCTTTAAAGAAGGTCAGAGACTCATATTACGTTCTTTCTGTGTTTTCCACACTTTTTCATGCCATTATCTTTGTTGGATTATTTGCATTTTCGATGTTGACACGATTCTAGTGTTGCAGGGTTGTGATTGCTTAGGCTATATAAAGTACTTTGACGCCCACTTTACAAACTTCAGTGGTGGTGTTGAGACAATTGAAAACTGTGTTTGCTTGCACGAGGAAGATCACGGGATCCTATGGAAACATCAGGATTGGAGAACTGGTTTAGCAGAAGTTCGAAGGTCTAGAAGGCTGTCAGTCTCCTTCATTTGCACTGTGGCTAACTATGAGTATGGATTTTTCTGGCATTTCTACCAGGCAAGCTAACACTGACTTAATTACATTAGAGTTTTATGCTCTTGGAAAGGTTTGCTTCAATGATGCTTATCAAGATTTGCTTTACAGGACGGGAAAATTGAAGCTGAGGTTAAGCTCACAGGAATTCTAAGTTTAGGAGCACTTCAACCTGGGGAAACCCGTAAATATGGCACAACTATCGCACCTGGACTATATGCGCCCGTTCATCAACACTTTTTCGTGGCCCGTATGGACATGGCAGTCGATTGCAAACCCGGTGAAGCATTCAATCAAGTGAGTTCATGTCTGTTTTTGAGTCTTTTATCTGTCATAAATTTCTGTTCGTCAAGCCCTTGTAATTCTGCCGGTAAAGCTGAGCATTCTCACAAGGGATTCACTTTTTTTTTTTTTTTTTTTTTTTTCTCTAGGTGGTTGAGGTGGATGTTAAAGTTGAAGAACCAGGAAATAACAATGTTCATAACAATGCATTTTATGCAGAAGAGACGCTGCTGAGATCAGAGCTGCAAGCTATGCGCGATTGTAATCCTTTATCTGCTCGCCATTGGATTGTAAGTTTCTCTATCAATGTTAAAGCTTTTTCTTATCATAAATTTCCTTCTATTTCTCATTGTTCTTTTAAGTTCTTTGACATTGTTATCATTTAGGAAATGATTTTGATTAAGCAACATGTTACATGACACTGATAATTGTTAAACAGGTCAGAAACACAAGAAATGTTAACAGGACTGGTCAGCTAACAGGTTACAGGCTAGTACCCGGCTCAAATTGCTTGCCATTGGCAGGTTCTGAGGCAAAGTTTCTGAGAAGAGCCGCTTTCTTGAAGCACAATCTTTGGGTCACACCATATGCAAAAGATGAAATGTATCCAGGAGGAGAGTTTCCCAACCAGAATCCACGCGTTGGCGAGGGATTGGCTACTTGGGTTAATCAGAACCGATCACTCGAAGAAGCCGATATTGTTCTTTGGTAAGTTCCCTTCCCTTTCTGCTACTTTGAAAGACATGATATAGAGTAAGGTCTCATTCATTTTACCGATTCAAGTTTAAAATTCGAGTTTTGTTATAATAAAAAGCTCTCAGAAACAGTCACATCTAAATGTTTTGCTACAGTAAAAAACTCCCATGTAAATTAAAAACTCGAATCAACGAACTAAATGGGCCTTGAGTCAATGTATGCCAATATTTTTCAGGTATGTTTTTGGAGTGACACACATCCCTCGCTTGGAAGACTGGCCTGTTATGCCTGCGGATCGCATTGGTTTCATGCTCATGGTATTTCACTCAACCTTACAAGTTACAACCATAAAACATCATCACTTTTGTTCAAAGTTCACCACTTTTTACATCTTTTATAAAGCGAATTCAGTCTTATGTCAAGCATTTCAGTTGAACAGTACAGAACAAACTGAAAGATTAATGCTTTTGTACGGATTGATTAACCTACTTTTTAACACTCACTCTCTCAACATTCGTTTATTCATAGGTATCTTATTAAAAAGTATCATGTTAATTAGTACTAAAATATTGGATTTACCAATAAAAACATGAAAACTCACTTATGCGGTTATGCCATGGGTTGGTATTAAAAAGTAAGGGCAAAAATTGATACATCTAGCATTACTCAAAAAAGAATGTCGCTTATGTGAATATTTTTGACAAAATATCTCACGATGAAAAAAAGACAAACATGGGTTTTCTTTTGAAGACGATATCTAAAAAAAAAAAAAAAAAAAAAAAAAAAAAAAAATATATTGTAGTAAATAGCATATTATGAAATTAAATGAAGTAAACATCATATTTTAAAACTATTTAAAGCAAATAGTAATGTATTGTGTAAATTTTTCATTTACGATTGGAAAAAAATAATTGACGTAGTAAAAAAATCTTTAGTTATGTGAAAAAAAATCTTTTTACAAGTCATAAAAAGAAAATTTACATGGGAAAAAAATCTTTTTACTAGTCATAAAAAGAACATTTATACAGTAAAATGTGGTTTACTTCAAATAGTTTTAAATATGTTATTTACTTCAAGTATTCATTGTAAATTTGTTATTTACTTTATTCTCCTAAGAAACAGAAATTGCTGTAGATAACCCATTTTTAAAATCTATTTTAAGTAAATATTCAACTTTAATAAATTAAAAAAAAACGCTTTTTTAAAAAAATTAGCTTTTGGTAAATCATCTATTGATTTTTGTTTGATCATGGATTGATGTTGGTAAGTAATTGATCGATTTTTTCTTTTTGGTCAAATTATTAATTAGTTATTTGGTTTTGGCACAAATAAATAAATAAATAAAATGGATGATTTGCCAGAGTCAATTTCTTTATAAAAAAAAAGGGATACTTTTCAATTAACAAAGCTAGAGATTTTATTTTATTTTTTTAAAAGTACCTTTAAAAAAATGTAATTCTTGCATGAAGAATATGTACCATGTCATCATACATATATGATACACCCGACTAATAAAAAATTAACTGTTAGATGATTTGTTTATGTTAATATTTTGTAATCTTGTTTCTCTTTTTTGTTGTGTTTCACATTAATTGTTTAGTCAACACCATAAATACCTTACTAAGTTCTCTTAATTTTACTAACTTCATAGGGATATTGTTTTTAACTTCTTAAAATTTATTTTTACATTCAAATTAATTAAAGGTTGTAAACCGACACGTAAACCACTAAAACATCAAATTATGAATTTTTTTTTTTTAGGATAAAAACTCCATTTTACTGATCACTACTAACAAATTGGTTTCCGTAAATTAATAACCCAAAATGTGGGAAGGGAAGAAAAGTTACAGAGAGAACAGCAATGTGTTGTAGAATTTTTTTTACCCCATCAAGGGAAACTTCTTTTTAGTTACTTCAAAATTACAATAATATTAACCCATTGAACCTTCCACTTCTTGTGAAATACACTTCCACTTGAGTATAAAAACAAATAAATAATGTGAAATATGAATATACTCTCTGCTCGTAAAAAATAGATTATGAAACTGACTTTAGTACTTATTTTCCTTTATACTTTCGAACTCTCGGACAGGTTAGCTATGATATATGCATATTACACATATATATTCAAGAATACAGTAATAAACTGATTAATTTTTCACGTTGATTAAAATGTAGAAGATGGTTTTCTAAGGGAATAAAATAATATCATTAAAGTTAATTAATTTAAAAGATTTAGGTAAAATATTTATCATAATGTTGAGCAGAGCATTAATGTTAAATATATTAGGAAAAAGAAATAAGGTTACATGGAATTAATGTAGATAAAACCTTCCAAATGTCAAGTTTTTATTAGATGAGTGTACCACATATGCATTATGACGTGGTATATCCGGTTCGATTTACTGAATAATTCCTCCTATTGTATATATCCCAAAATAATAATTGTTTCCTTGCTCTTTACAACATCAGCCACACGGGTTCTTTAACTGCTCACCCGCGGTGGATGTGCCTCCCAGTTCAAGCGATTTGGAATTGAAGGACAATGGGAATGGGGTGACTGCAAAGCCTATTCATTCTCAAAGTGGCCTGCTTGCTAAGCTTTAGTCTCATTTCATAGGTTGCTATCTCTATTCTAAGTAGTATGTGATGTTATCACATGTTGTTGGACGCATGTTCTCGAATAAATATAACAACTATGCTTTATATACATATATATATGTATATGTAATATAATGTATGATGATATAAGATTGTGGTGTGGTATTGTATATGTTTGTTTATGGTTTAATTCATATAACTGTGTATAACGTATGGTGCTGGAATGTCCATGTCGACCCTAAAGCTAAAAAGCATGAACCAGCTTATGGTCGATTTCCAGAAGATTCTAAATCAGACTTATGCAGTTTCAATATTTGTACAATATTTTAAAAAGTTTATCTAATATTTAAGAATCCTTTATTCACCCGGAAATATTTTAAGGTTGCAATAAATTAGAAAAAAGAAGAATTACATGACAGGGGTAAAAATATTTTTATTTTTATTTATGTAAATTTAAATTGTTAAATTTTATTAAATCATCTTAAAATAGTAATAAATTGTTAAATTAGTTATTGACCAAGTTTAGATGCCAAATTAAAGTGCATCCTTTTCGTGGACAATACATGGAATGTCAATTCATAAAAGGTTAGGAAGAATTTAAGATCAAAATTTTAAATCAAATTTCTTTTCCAACCTTTTTTTCCTTTTGAAAACAAGAATATTTTTCATTGATTAATATATATACAAGTGTAGTTTTAATATTTACTCTAATATTTATCCATCAATGGGTCTTATTATATTGACTACAAGATATTAATCTGACGGTTGTAATAAATTGAACAATTGACTAAAAAAATTAATGACAATTAATGAAATTAAATTCTTATCAAGTTACGTTATTAAATTTTTATATTTTTACATTTAGAGGTGAAAAGTTCAAGTCATCCAGTCTAGCTAGACAACCAGAATAAAAATTTCAAGTCGAGCTGGGGCTGGCCTTAAATGGAAGAGGAACAACCCAGACTAACCCTAAAGCTCAAAAAGTTTAAGACCAATCTAAAATTTTATAAAGTATTTTCAAAATAAATTTTTAAAAAAGAAAGCGTTTAAACTAGAACAATCCGACCTAAATTAATTTTTAAATTTGAAAACTTAGTCCCATCTAACCCAAAAATTAGAGTGGGGCCAGGTCTGAGTTCGGGCTAATAGTGGTGGGTTTCAAACCGGCCGTTTGGCGTAGTCCAAACTTACAGCACTATTTACCTTTGGTGAAATGTAAACAAGGGTGACTTTGTAATAACTTTCAAATACAATGCATTAACCAATTTATCATTACTCAAGGGCATGCGTGGGCAATTTCCGAAATTAGACATAGGAAAAGGCCCACCCACCTTCCTAGCGAGTCATGAAAGGCTTTCCGGTTCCCTTCCTCAAACGTGCACTTCTTTCAAGTATAGTATCATGAACGGTTTTGAAATCAGGCAATTGACTCGTCACACCTCTTTAAGTTCAGTTTAGTAACCCCACGCGTCTCGAGAAGCACGTCTCCGACGCGAAGCCCTCAGTAAATAAAAATAAAATGGTAGAGAGAGGAGAGAGAGAATCAGAACTCAGAAAGATGGAAGAGAAACTCACTCAACACAAAAACATGCCAAGAGGAATGAAAAGACTGAACATGGTGAAACCTCCTTTTTAACTCGGATGATTGACTCGGTGTGGACTCCTGACACTCCAGTCTCCACCACGTCGATCTTGTCTTCTAATGGTGCAAGGATTCACTTTGAATGCTTTAGTGGGTTGGCATTCTACCTGTGGGATATGATATGAAACCGAGAGAGATACTATAAATTGAGGTACTATTTATTTTACCGATTTGAATTTTATTATAATAAAAAAAATTAAAAAATAATAATATTTAATTTTTTTACTACATTAAAAAATCTCATTTAAAATTATATCTCAACTCAAATTAAAATTTTAAATAAACGAACTAAACGAGCCTGAATAATTGGTTGTCTATTCAAGGCAAAAAAAAAAAAACTGGTTGTTTAAATACATCTGGAACTTCTCATTATTTTTTTTTTTTTTTTTTTTTTCTGGTCCTTATATATATATATATATATATATATATATATATATATATATATATAAGTAATGTAAACTTGCTTGCATTGATAAAGCGCAATAAAATAAACAGGCTTAAAATACTTTTTGTTACATATCTCTAAAGGCCAACTCACATATTGGTCTCACATATTGGCTACGTGTAGCCACCTTCGATTTTTCTTGGCTAACTAAAATTGGACTCGTGTTTTTCTAGATGTTCTAACTCGTTAACGGTCACCCTCCTGCTGTCTTCCTTACCATTTATTTACCTTTTGGTGACGTTGACTTAAACTCACGAACTCTATATATATATATATATATATATGGTCCTATACTATCATGTATTTTATCACATCTCAGAATAAATAGCATTTTTCTTGGAAAAAAAGCAACCAAAACAAGAAATTTTTTTCTTTGATAGAGTATAAAGTATTTCTCAGGACTTCTTGAGATACAATACACCTCAGTAAAAACAACATGACAGCTTCTGCAGCCACATCTGCTACAAGTGTTAATACTTAAAAATATTGACAAAGGTCCAATGGAGTAGGAACCCGTCAGCTAAAAACCAAAATTATGACCTAATCATCAGCATTTATGATAACCTTGCTGAACGGCAGAACCGAATATTTACAGCTGAACACGTTAAACAGAGAACAAGATAGCCTTGAGCTGTAAAACAAACGAAAATAAAACCGGTTTCACTCACGGCTAGAAGTCTTTAAAACATGAAGACTATCCAACCGACAGCTATCTTTGTCCCATTTCGTTTAATGAAGCATCCAAAGGAACAACAAGACGACAACAAGGGAGGTTTGAAAGCAGCCTGAGAACACAGATTGTGGTAATACCGACCATGCTCTGATACTATGATACAGCTCGGAAAGATGAAGGAAAAGCATGCCAGTTGTCTGCAAGATGCACGACACGATCACGTGATGTTGCTGATAATTGTTGGAGAATCACATTCTTGACATGGGCTCCTCCCGTTTCCCCACCACGGCTCGCAAGTTCCAGGTATACTACAGCTTTAAGCATTTCTCCTTCCTGCCCAACAAGTATTACAATACAAAAAACAGTAAGACACTCAAATCACCCTTGCTATTCTTCTTTTTTTTTTTGGGACTTTCTCCGATAAACCTCTCTACCGGTAGTGTCAATTTCTAACTGTTAAATCTGATCAAAATTACATTAGATTTAAGGACCCATTCATTTTAAGCGTTTAAACCTATGATTTTGACTATGCTACACTATTTTCCTCTCACAAAAAATTTGAATTTCAAATGTCAGACTTAAGAATCACTGGTTTGAACGCATGAACCAAACAGGTTTTAAAAAAGTACGTAGAACAGACAATTTATGATACGGATTTGACAACTAAAAGTAAAAAACTACAGTTCATTTTTTTTTTTTAATCCTACTAGAGAAACTCCCTTGTTTTTTTTTTTTAAGGGCAGATCTTCGACTTACTCACAACCAATAAGACAAATTCTTGCAATAATCCAAATTAATAATAAAACAAACATATCTAAAATGCTTTAAACATATCGTAAAAAGCCAGCAGATTTTAAACTTTCACTATCCTACAAAGCTTAAGTCCTAGTTTACTCTAGGCTTTAGTTAAAATAGAAAATGAAATTTTACGTGCTTATTGTTATATAGCACGTACAGAAAAGAGAGCAAGCCCATGCTCAACTTGAGCTTTAGTATGACCGCAATCCGCTGCCCGCTTCATCCATTTTCTTCCTTGTCGATGACTCCGAACCAAACCTTCCCCAAAGGAGTAGCACAGAGCCACATTATACATGGCACGAACATACCCACCTTCCGCCGCTTTCATGTACCATCTAGCCTGTTTCAGGAGAAATCTTATGAGAACCACTGCCAAATAAATTATACAGAATAATCAATTCTCAAGTAAATAGTACTGCCACCCTAACAACTTAAGATCAAGGAACATCTTCACGGGCAATCCAATAATGAGTGATTGCATTACAACTTTACAATGCGCCTGAATTCGAGAAAAAAAGTCCATTTCTGAAACAATACTGAATGATTAAAAGTAATTTTTCTTTCGAAGAAAAAATGAACTCCATACAGCTGCTTGAATATCGTTATCCACCCCGCGGCCGTGGTGCAGACACAGAGCAAGCTGGTACTGAGCACGAGCATGGCCTGCCATGGCGGATTGGTACAGCCATCTAACAGCTTCTTTCGGATTCGGAGGTTCAGCTACAAAGATGACTCTAGTTAGGACAGGACTGTAAAACCAAACAACAAGATTACTAATCTTAAATTCCAAAAAAATAAAAAACACTAAAATATTACCAAATTGACCTACTGATATTATCAACTAAATTTTAACTTAAAATCGTTTATAAGCTAAATTGCCTTCAAACAAAAATCAAAGTTAGATTCTTTGCGGAACAAAAATAGAAACCTTGCAAATAAGAAACCCCCAAATTGAACTGTCCTGAAGGATCGCCAAGAGACGCGGCTTTCCGATACAAAGCGCTAGCTTTCTCCTTCTTTCCAGTCTCCCAATAGAGAAGACCGGCGTCGACCATTGCAAGAGTCGAGCCACGACTCGCTCCCTTCAGGAATGAGTCGAGAGCCTTCTCCAAGTTAACCCTAACGCCGGCTCGGCCGTGCTTGAACCGCTTCCCCCACCGCAGCAGCACCATCGCCTCCCTCAGCGGCCGCAGCGCCTGGCACCACGACCGACACACCAGCGACGCCGCCCGCAGGTTCGCCGCGCCGAAAGACGCCGCGATCTTCGTCAGAACGTCGTAAGGGAGATCCGATAAATCGTGGCCGTCTGTTGAAGGTAGCGGCGATCTCGATGATGGGAGTTTGCTGCTCCGGTGTTTCCTCGAGCGCTCGGCCTCCTTTCCGGCGTTGATGCTCGGCGAAGGGAGGGCGGAGAACCGTGAGCCGTCCGATCGGCACGGCCAGGTCCTTTGTTTCATCTTTGTTTCCGCTCAGAGTCCAATTGAACGGATTCTGGAAAACGTTTTTGCAGCTCGGCGAAACGGCGAATGTCGGTGACCGATCTGGTTTTGTCAAAATCAGATTTTATTGAAAGTGAGATTGCTTTACTGGGAATGTCCAACATTGATTCTGTATATTTTAACCAGTCTTCTGCATTTTACTTGTTCTCAAAAAGCAATACCCTGTCCCCCTCTAATTCACACGATTTTTGTTGTCCGTTCGTCAAGGTTGTGGTGGTGGACACAGAGCTTGAAACGAGTTTTGAGCCCAATGGACTACTTTGTACACTCATTCACTTGTCCGTTGGGCTAAACTGAACGGGCTTAAGCATCTTAAGAATGTGCTAAATTGCAGGGAAATGGTAGTAAATACCCTATTTTTAAAACTAAATTAAAACTATTTGAACTGAATAGAAATTTAAGTGAAAAATAATTTTTTTACTGGTCATAAAAAAAATTATCTAAAAAAATATATTTTTACTATCTGTAAATGATTTATTTATTACGTATATTACTATTTATTTTAAATAATTATTAGAATATGTTATTTATTTAATTTAGTTCCATAAATATACTATTTACTACGTTCTTCCTAAATAGTATGGAGTTATTCTCAAATAATAATAACAAAAGTTATGAGAAAATTATAAATTCTACCTTTTAAGTATCATACTTACTAAAAATATCCTTTTAAAAAACTTTACTTTTTGACTAATTCTAGTCTAAAAGGTAAAAATATATGGACTAATGTCAACGGGTAGAGATAAAAAGGGGTTCCATTTTAAGGTATTTTTTAAAAAAAATTTCCCATTTTTATTAAATTAAGTAAATAACATATTTTATAGCATTTTACCTAGTAAACGAATTTACAGCTAGTAAAAACATATTTTTCACATAAACTTTCTTTTTATAACTTGTAAAAAAATCCATGTAAATAAAGATGATTTAAGATTTTTTACCGCGTAGTTATTTTTTACCAATCAAAAAATAGAATGATACATTTATCATGTAAACTGTTATTTATTTTAAATAGTTTTAAAATCTGTTATTTAATGTCCGTTTCGTTTATGTGTTTAAATTACGATTCATAATTATGATATTTAAAATTTAAATTTTTTATAAAAGAAAAACACAATAACGTAACTAAAAACTATAATTTAAACTACGCATAATCCTTGTAAAGCTCTTACTTAATTTAATTTCAAAATATGTTGTTTACCACGATTTCCCTACGGTTAATTGAGCATCTATGTTAGTAATAGTATGGAGTTTGGGACAGATGGCGTTTGGAAAGGTGTTGCGCGTAAGCATTGAGATTTAATAAGTCTTTTATTCCAGTGGTGATGCAAATGTTTTTTGTTTGTGAGTTTCTTTGAGCCTGTTATTTTATCTAAAAAATTTTTAAAAAAGACAATTTAAATTTTAATTTTATTTAAGTTTATATTTTTTAAGTTTTAATTTTATTCAACTTTATTTAACTTTATTCAAATTATAACTTTAACTCAAATTATAATTCAAATTCAACTAAAAAATTACACTTAAATTACACTCTAAAAGAACAAACCCCTTATTTTGTTTCCCTAAGTTTTCAAGTTCCTATTCGTTTCTTTTAATATTGGAATAGAGAAAAATAATCAGTTTGGATCATATAATAATATTTTTCTACTGTTCTTTCAAATAATATATTACCTTTAAATAATTTATTATCTAATTGGTCCCATTAAAGTTCTTTTTCCTCATAAAATTAATGTGTCCACTTTAACATTTTTTTACCAAAACTAAATTTTTAAGAAAATAATAAAATAAGAAAAAAAAGTAAAATCACAACTTAAATTTTTTTACTATAATATTTTCTCTCATATAATATTTATCTTATAATTTAAATTCTCAACTCAAATTGTGAAAAAAAAAAAAAAAAAAAAAAGTCCAAAGAAAATTTACATTCACCCATCAAAAAGTTACAAACAGAATACGCTAGTGCTTCCAAGCAGCACTAGCTATATAACAACTGACGGTTTTCAATTTTTTACGATTATTGATCGCACCAAACGACATCTTTTTATTATTATTATTATTTTTAATTCCTACTTTGATCAACAATATGGGAATATATGTATAGGCGGTGGAGTACTTTCATAATTTTGTGGTTGTTTGAATTATCTTGGCTAGCTAGCCTTCATATGCAACTAGCTAGCTTTGCAGATAACTTCTCTCTCTCTCTCTCTCTCTCTCTCTGGGATTATCTTAGCTAGCTAGCCTTCAAATGCAACCAGCTAGCTTTGCAGATAACTTCTCTCTCTCTCTCTCTCTCTCTTTTAGGGGTGGGGGCTAAGAGGACGGTGGGCGATCAATGAAGTTGAAATGTTGACCAAAGACTGGGTAATAAGCAACGAGATGGGTCCAGTCAAAGTTGCCGGTGGACGGGTGGAGTATTTGAGTTTGACACGCTGCACATTGAAACCCACTGGCTTTGGCTCTTTGACCTTTGTTTATGTTGTTCGGTTGTTCCCCAATGCCCACCCAACAAAATGTTGTGGTAGTTTTTGAAGCACCCAAAAAAAATAAAATAAAAAAATCAAAGTACAAACAATGTTGTCTCGTTGCCCTCACAAGAACAATATCTACCCTTACGATTTGAATGAATTGGCCCCCACATGAGAGCCCATCCTTGAGTTTGCCACGGGATTAAATCATATATGTAAAATATATATATATATATACACACACACACACACACACACACACACACACACATGTATGATCTTTTGCATGGTTCATGTGGTGAAGTGGTGAAGTTTACTCTCTGATCAGAATCTTATGGTGATCTTCAATTAAGTCTCGTTCATTTCACCGATTTGAGTTTTCAGTTTTATATTTTTACAGAAAAAACTTTTAAAAAATATCATATTTAACTTTTTCTGCTATAATAAAAAGTTCTTATAAAATATCACATCTTAATTCAAATTAAAAATTCGAATCCGCAAAGTGAGCGAGGGCTTAAAGATTATAGAGAGATCAGATTCCATCTTCTTAATAAATTATTGCACTTTTGTTTTTAAATTATTTTGTAGCATGGTTCTCACACTACCGCCCAATCCAAATATGATCCACTAGCTAGCTAGCACATTCTTCCACACTAACAAGTAACAACACAAGCACTTTAACAATTATTCGTTCCCTTGCTCCTCAAAAATGTTAAAATAACACCAAATGCGCACAAAACTCTAATACTAATTGTATGTGATTGCTGCCATTTGTTTGTGATCCTCCCTCCTAGCTCCATGTGGTTTTGCCTATAATGGGGTTTCACTTTTTTACAAGAAAAAAGAGAGAGTGTGTTTAAAACTTGTTCTGAAATGATTTTATTTTTTATATAAAAATTAAAATGAAAACATTTTTAATCTCAGATAAAAATTATTTTTAAAATGTATTTAGTAGTTTTATTAAAATATTATTTTTAGTATAAAAAGATTTATTAATGTCTCTCTCTATTCGAGAGAGGAAAAAATAAAAATAAAAAATAAAAAATGACTAAAAATTATTTTTTATTTATCTCTTATTTTACACTAAATTAAAAAATTATTTTTATTTTTATTTTTTATTTTTAATTATGTCAAACACAATTTTTTTATTTTTTCTCAAAAAAATATAAAAAATAAAAATAAAAACAACTCTAAACTCAGCCTGAGTTTTTATTAGTTAGTAACCTAATCCAAAAATGACCCACTACGTGCGAAGTAGGATTAGACGTGTTGAAAAACTATTGCCTTGAAGACATCTCAGATCCCGAGACTAACTTTTGTTTAATGAAGAAAATAAAGGCTAAGAGATTCGGTAAACCTCCCCTTGTCACACATCACACACACACACGCACACGCACTTGTTGAGCCAATTGTGTTTGGCATGATAATGCACATTCTCCGCTTGTAAACAAATGGGGTTCTCTTTTCGTTTACCTTTTGAGATAAACATTCCACTATAATATTATTACAAGCCCCCCAATATTATATTACATATAAAGACTTTCAAAGGAAAAGAAAAAAACCTATTATGTCAAAGTGATTTTGTCAATTATTGGTCCAGGCAAGGGCTTGAAACTTGAGAGTCATGTAATAGTGTTTACACAAAGAGGAGAGAGAAGAGGACCATTCAAGTGGGCATAGGATTCTAATTATCTCCCTCCTCTTACCACATGTGTTTTGTCCTTTTATTCATGAGCCATCAAAAAAGCATTACAGAGAGAACCTTCCCACTAATGGTTGTGGGACATAATTTTAAAGGCCAAACTCCTCTAACAAACAAGTCTAAAGACTAGACGATGGTAGAGAAAAAAGAGGAATTTGGTGCTATGCCTAAGACCGTTAATTAAGGGTGATAATTCGTGTCACATATAATTTTGATCGTTTCTTTTTAAATTTACAGTCAATTCGAACACGACCCGTGACACGAAATTTTTTAAAAACCACAACACGACCACTTTACGGGTTGACACAACACGACACGAAAATGACTTGTGACACGAAATTGACCAGTGAACCCAAAATTGACACGAAATTTGTATACTTTTATTTAGTTTTTTACATATTAAAAATAACTTAATATTCATAACACACTAAAATACAATAACATCCATTGAAATTAAGTAAATAATACTATAAGATTTTGAATATAACTATCGTGAAATCATAAGTTCATAATAAAATCAAAATATGTAATGAAAAATATTTGTATTTTTTAGTTTTGTACGAGTTTCGTGTCGTGTTCAGGTTAAGCGGGTCTAATATGAAATTGACCTGTGTTTTTTTGTGTCAATTTCAGGTCAATCTAATTCTAACATGAACCTCTTTTTTCTCAATCTTAACTCACAAAATTCGTGTCATTTTTTAGTCGTATTGTCATATCATGACTTATATTATTATCAGTCTTACCGTTAATATATGAGAAACAAATATAATTTTTAATACAAATCTATTTTTTTATCCTATAAACTCCATAATATGTGGGGGTTTTCTTTCTTTTTTATTTATTTATTTTTTAGTGAGTCAATATTTATGCTATGAAGAGGCAGTTTCATCGCCTATCTTCTTATCTACTTACACATCGAAAAGGATTGAACCCTTGAACTTTTTGTTTGATAACTTTTGGCTGCTTTGGCTAGATTTTGATATGCATGTGTCACTCTTACGCATGTCAAATGAACAGTACTAGTACTAGTACTAGTACTACTACTTGTTCACAAAACAAGATCACAGCATAACGTTGAGAGAGAGAACAACACCGTGGAAATGAACTCCAAAAGTAGAAAATAAAAGAACCTAATGAACATGATCATCACCATATCTCTCAACCCGTCCGATTTGAGTTTTTAATTTAATTTAATATATAATTTTATATAAAAATTAATAAAAAAATTAAATATAATTATTTTTTAAAATTTTTTTTTTATAATAAAATTTAAATGTTAAACTCCAATAAAATAAATATAATTTTTTTTTTTAAAAAAAAAAACTAATTTCATTCAACACGAATAAAACTTATTTAACAAATGATTTATTATAATGATATGTGTAACGTATTGATAGATTAAGTATTTTATTGTTAAATATGCATTTTTTTTTTTATTTTTTATACAAATTTAACAATAAAAAACTTAACCAAGAGAAGTCCTAATAAACAAAAAAGTTCAACCACAAAAAAAAAAAAAAAAAAAAAAAAATCCCTCCAACTTGAAAATCTCCCCACAAAAGATGGTATTTCCTCAGGTTTGTTTTGCCCCATCTTTGATCTCACAAAACGAACAAAATAGGGGAAAAAAATATAAATATATAATTATATATATGTAGGGAGAGAGAGAGAGAGGAGAGATCTTATCATCATGCAACCAAATTAGGCTAACCAAGTTGGACGCAGTGTTCATTTATTCATATAACGTATATATACATAATAACAAGTCACAACTCATCATCTTAAACTTTCTACCAAGGATCAAAAACCAAGATTTCTAAACCTAAAAAAAAAGACTACGAATTAAGCAACTTAAGTTAACAAAAAAAAAAAAAAAAGTACAAGATGAGCAAAATTCCTAAAGTTAATTAGCCCTTTCGACATGGCGTATAAAGACGGTCTCCAAGTCAGGAGGCGTGAAGAACTCCCTAACCGCACCGTAATTGCACTTACGCGAAGCCTTCCTCTTCCTCGGCGCCGGCGGACACGTCAACCTCGTAGGGATTCTCGACTCTTCACCGGTGGGAGTCGTCGTGGAACAGTCTTCTTCCCCGTCGTCATCTCCGCCGCCGTCGTGTCGATCGCGCTCCAGCCGCGGAGACTTTGTCTTCGTCGTGTAAACGGGCTTTAACGGGGCCCGTAACGGAATTCCGGCGATGACCCATTTTTTTGTCGTCGGCTCGGAATCCAAGGCCGCTGCTAAGTCCAGTTTCTCTGAAAAGCCCATATATATTTTTTTTTGAAACAAGAAAAGAAAATCTCTGAGCTTGAAAGTCGAAAAAACTGACCCGTTTCAGGTAATTATAACGAGGAAGCTGGGGGAATAATAAGGGAATAAGGGAATAAAGGAATAAAGCTAACAGCTTTTACCTTTTTTTTTTTTTTTTTTTTTTCCTTTTTGTTTCCTTTTCTCTATATGATCAGAAAGCAATCAAACTGAAACCAGAAGGAAAGATAGTAAAAGCTGTTAATGAGCTTGCTAGCAAAGCAAAGATGAAAGAAAAGGATGGAAAACAAGAGAGAGAGAGAGACGGAAAAAGAAAAAGGCTTTTTGAGTAGTTTGTGAGGGAGAAAAGGAAACAGAGGGAAAAGGAGAGTGAGATACGGTTTTAAATGTAAGAAGAGAAGGAAATAATAAAAGGAAAAGAAAGGAAAGGAAAGAAGAGTAATGGTTGAATGGGTTTTCTCCCTGTGTATTTTTATTATTAGTGTGCCAATCAGAAAGAGTCTGAGGAAAAGGAAAGAACCCGAGGAAACGCGTGACATAAGCAGGGGGAGATTAAAGAAGAAGACCAAAGAGGAGAGAGAGAGAGAGAAAAAGGAGAGAGAGAGAGAGGGTGGGAAGAGTGGGGTTGCCCGTGAAAAATAGTAGACCGCGGGCAGGGTGTGATTGACCTGGATTTTGGCGCCTAGTTTTGAGGGTCTAGGGATCACCAACAGTCCTTAATTATTCCTTCTTTTTATAGCAATCTAATGTCCTTTCACTTCTATTTTCATTCTTGTCCCCATTATTTAGATTGAAATTTAAATTCGTTCAGTTTATTTATTTAAAATTTTAATTTAATTTGAAATATAATTTTGTATAATTTTTTTTATTAATATAAAAAAATTAAATGTAATTATTTTTAAATTTTTTTATTATAATTTAATTTAAATAACAAAATCTTTCCATACTTTTCATTTTTTTTTTTTATTTCATTTCTTTTATTCAAAGTATCAATTTTAAACAGTTAAATTTTATGTTTTTCTTATTTTTGCTTCTTATTTTATAATTTAAAAGTATAAAAATTGAATTCGGGCATCTTGTTAAATGAATAATTATTGAAAAGCTAGTACCTGCAATCACTCATTTTAGTGTAATTTAATCGTATTAAAATATCGAATTACTGATATAAATATTTACAAGATAAAGCTGTTTATTTATTTTGAATTTTCTCTCTTTTTTTTACTTTACTTTCTTCTTGACGTTGGTCATGTGTTTGCTGCATCATCTGAAATTCCAGATTCTGCAGGTGCTTCTTCCTAGAAAATATATAAATATATATATATATATATATATATATATATATATATATATATACACACACACACAAAAATTATATCGTCTTCTTGATTGCTGCTTAAAAATTGAAAATCTTTTGGGATATGAACTTTAATAATCTTTATTCGAGTAATAATTAGTTAAGATGCATGAAGATATGATCATTAGATTTCTCGTTCTATTTCCTAATCGATATTTTTTTAATAATTTATTGAGAATACTAGTACTTTTTACTTATTAATCGTTAAATTTGTATTATTTTTTTAATTTGATTTAATTTTTTTTATCAAATTTAATACAAAATCAATGACTGATAAGTAGTATTTTCAAAAAAAGAAAAAACACCAAAAAAGTCTCAA
Organism: Morus alba; assembly: GCA_012066045.3. Classification (NCBI taxonomy): domain Eukaryota; kingdom Viridiplantae; phylum Streptophyta; class Magnoliopsida; order Rosales; family Moraceae; genus Morus; species Morus alba. The sequence continues at coordinate 2,315,819 of CP050237.2, read as the reverse complement.
TTTTTTTTTTTTCCTGAATGCAATTTTTTAACCGATTTCTTAGATACAACTAGATAATTTATATAAATTATTCGAAAAGAATTATCCATTTGTAAAGTAAGAGTTTTTTTTTTTTTCTCATTAATTATCATCCAATCATTACTAGACTTCTATTCTATATTTGATTTGATTTTAAAGTGGACTTAGAAACTGTTATCATATAAGACATTATCCTTTCACAAGTATATTTAAAAACCGAATATTTTGAAAAATTAGTGTATATATAAAATTATATCAAAAAGTTTCAAAATATATTATATATATATATATATTAAATCCGAATAAGTAATCTGTTATATATATATATATATATATATATTAAATCCGAATAAGAACATATCTGAGTTGAATTTTACGTTAAAGATGTGAACTTTATTCGTGTCGTGAATCACCACTTCATGTCTTTTGCAATCTCAGAACAGGAAACAGAAAAGTAAAGGAATAATAATATCAATCTTTTGCTAACTATTAAGCATATGCCACACTTTGCTTTGCATGTGTGGAAAATGCGTAACAACTAACAAGTTATGGCATGTGAAAATAGAATCGTCACTTTTTCTTCAATCTAATAAGTTGTGATGTGGCATTGGTCCCTTAGCCTTCACTTTTTGCTCCTTTTTTTTGTGTTAGGGTTTCTAGATTTAGGTCTTTATTTTTTGAAATTTGCTTTTTTTCTTAATGATTTCTCCGATAATTTCCCTTTTTTTTTTTTTCTCTATTTTCGAATTTATAATTTCTTGGGTGATCGTTGAGATGATTTTTTTTATTGATCCGGTTGTTTTGAGCTTTGTGTCTTGCTTCTTCTTTTTTTTTTTTTTTTTTGGTCTGTTTCTTTTTTGACTATTTGGTAAAAAATTAAGATGTGATTGTTTTTTTTTGTGTTAATTTTTTATGAACAAAAACTCAAATTTAGTTTTGTATTTGGTCGATTTTCTTGCCAAATCAATCTACCAAAAAAGTTCGATGGTTTAACGGAATCAACTTGTTTTTTCAAGCTATGTTGGCTAATTTTATTAAAACATAATAATGCCCAAAAAAAAAAAATCATCCTTTTGTTTTCTTGATGATATTAGCCTATGAAAGAAAGTTCAAGAATGTGATACGCTGCAATTCATTTTATTCAATCACAACTATGATTTTGCATTTTGAATAAACTGCTTGGCAAGCAAGAGGGTGGAAGAAGGAAAGAATTTAAAAAGGAACTTTATTTTTTTTTAATTGTTAGATATATCGCATAATAAGTTTCATGCTTTTTAGATTTAATTGCAGTCCCATGAATCATCATGGGGCAGAACAGGAATTATATGTCAGTTTTGCCATCTCATGGTTTTGACAGATGTGGGAGTGATGGTTCTTTCAGCTTTACCTGTATCTTTCAACCAAACAGTACACCTATACGTAATTTTTTTGCAGTGCAGGTGCAATGTTGCCTTTAATACACTCACAGGTCGGAATTAATCAAAACTTGGTGGGAGAAAAAAAAAAAATTTTACGCTAAGATTTGAAAAAATAAATTATGGTTATGTTTAAAATTTGTTCTAAAATAATTTTATTTTTTTCCATTTTTGTATAAAAATAAAAAACTAAATTTTTATGTAATCTTAAATAAAAATTATTTTTAAAAAATAATTATATACATTTAAGTTTAATAATTTTATCAAGAGATTATTTTTTTAGTATAAAAATCTAATTAATGTCTCTCAATCGCTTCTTGTAATAAATTTTGCTTATTTTCAAAGACAAATGGCTAAAGCACTTTTTCTAAAATCCACAGAGAAGAGAAAATAAAAACAAAAATCATAAAATTATTTTTTTTTCTCTTTTGACAGATTTTGGTTCACTAAACTTTCAAAAAAAAATTTTTTTGTGCATTTCTAATTTTTTTATCTTTAATTGTTAATCAAAATTTTACGCTAAGATTTGAAAAAATAAATTTTTGAAATTGTTATTTTTTCTTTTTTGTAAAAAAAAAAAAAAAACGTGAAAAAAAATAAAAAATACGTTTAGTAAAAATAATTCCAAACACGACAACATTTCTATATAAAAAATTGTTTATTTTGTATTTTTTATTTTGATATAATTTTAACTAAATTTTAAATTGTTTTCATTTTTTTTATCAATACAAAAAAATCTTAATTGTAAACACGAATGACATAAAAAAAAAAAAAAAAAAAAAAAAAAAAAAGAAGAAGAAGAAGAAGAAGAAGAAGAAGAAGAAGAAGAAGCTCTTACGCCATCCTTCTATGATCAAGGTTATTTGGCTTTACCAAATTGTTTCTATTAAAAAAAAAACCCCTAATCTCCTCTAGCAAGAAACTTGTCCCTTATTACTAAAGCCTCTTCTGAAGTAATGGAAATTCTCAAGTTAATGCGCTGGTCTTGCATCTAAGTTGCATTCTAGATCAAAGGTAGAATTTAGTCCCTCAACATTTTATAGTAAAGGTTTTGAGATAGATACATAATAAAGACAAATAATGTGTGAGAGGACAGTCTTCAACAGAATGAGGTTTATGGACCGATTGAGAAGTATAAAATTGAGTAGAGCAAGCAAAAGGTGGGGATAACTATAAATACAACTTGATTTTGAAGGGATTTTCACATCCTTGAATAACCTCTATGGTCTTCATATTGCTCCATGAACTCATCATTGAACTTCTTGAAACTCTCCATGATCGCCGGCATGTCTTCCTCCTCTGGCAAGATGGTTGTCCTCAAGTGGAACATCCTGCATCGTGGAAAGTTAAACCAATCAGACAATTACATATTTGATTGGTTAAGTACAAACAAAGCATCTAAATTTCTAGTTAAGAATAGATTAGAGAAGATTTAAGTAATAAAGTTATTACCCTTCTTTCTGCCCAAAGCCTGAACCAGGAACAGTGGAAATGCCAGTGGCTTCCAATAGCTTGAGGCAGTAGAACACATCTGGAACTTTTCCAGCCCTTTTAGCAGCCTCGACGGCTTTTGGTGGCAAACGAATTTGCGGGAATGAATACATAGCACCTAAAACCAAATTTTCATTTTGTGATTACCACCTTATATTCAGGAAAACCTTGAGAAACTGTGTGTGTGTGTGTGTGTGTGTTCTTTTTTTCCAAGTCATTGTATAAATTTGTTACCTTCAGTGAAATTACAGACTACATTTCTGCAGCTGTTAAATCCATCAGTCATTATACTTGCTCTTCTCCTTAGTGATTCAAGGATCCCTTTGCTGCGCGTTTTACACAAGTCAATATCACTATTATTTGCGGCTCAAAGAAAATCACTTTTTGATATAATGGAAGATAAATGTAACAAAATTCAGATCATATGATGTCTTACTGACTTCGAAAATGAAAGAGGTAGGGAGATTTGATAGGTGCTTTATGAAAAATTGTTATGCATTAGAAGTAAATTTTTATGGCCAATAAATTTTTATATCCAAAGAATTCAACCAGAAAGAAACAGTAAATTTTGGATAAGCAATAGTCTTAGATCTTGGCTACGATCAACCTTTGAAATGAAAACTGTTTATTGTTCATTTCTATCCAACTAACAGAAGCAAAAACATTAACATATATGGAATTGAAATTCAGCTGGTGTACCTTTCTCTGACATATTGCTCGTATGAAATATCTCCAGGCTTGGGAGGGTTGACCATCAAACCCATCTGTAAACGGGCAGAGAAGAGGAAAATTTCACACTAACATAATGGTTTTGAATGTAAATTGGCAAAATCAAGATTTAGATCTCACTCACAAATATCTGTGCAGGAACATTTGGACTCAGTGATATTGAGGACACCTTATAGATCTCATCAACTGTCTGCACAGCAACGTATGAAACAGAATGGAAATGAATTGGTGGTCTAAACACAAGACAAATTTAAGAATACTAACCAGTTGAATATCACTTTACAAGTACATAAAAGCGTCTTGTAAGAGGAAAATGAAACAAATAGAAGGCTAAAAGATGTGCTAAACAAGTAGTGAATTTCCATATTAGCTAGCAATTATGATAACCTTGTAATCCACGGACTTCTCTTTTAACGTTCTCTTTTAACCTTCCTTTTTGTAAATCCACAGACTTCTTAGCTTATTGTATTTATTCTCAAGTCTAGGTCCTATTTTGTTTCCACTTTCTTAGAAATGAGAAAAGAAGTATCTCAAATATCTAAAATCCCCAACTATCAAGAAGTGTACAAACACCATTTCATGATGGATGGAGATACAAACCTCCGGAGGAATGTTGGTCATCTCAAAGTATCCACCACGCTGACCGCATTCACCCCAATATCCTTTGGACACAGTGTGGAAAGAAATGAGCTGGACCTCCTTGCTTATAGGTAGCCCCATATCCAGCAATACCTTCAATTTTTTCAGACTCCGAAACGAAAAATTAATTCAAGCCAGGAAATAAGCAACCACTCTTACGCTTAGCTCTAATGTCACAAGATTATACCTTTCTTGAACTGATAAAGGGACGCTCGTCCTGGTATATATTCTGCTGATAAACCTCATCTCCGAGCAATACTAGGTTTTCTTGGTAACAGAATTTTAGTATTTCTCTCAAATTGGCTTCACTGAGACATTGACCAGTAGGGTTGCCAGGGTTTATAATCACCATTGCTCTCACCTAGTCATAATTCATTCTAGATTTAGAACAGCCATTGAACACACCAAAAAGGAGTAAATGGGCAAACAACTATTTTAAGATGAAGTAATAATCAAAACGGGACACTATAATTTAACAGCTAAATTCATTCTCTTAGGCTGTTCCAAGAATACTCACCGTTATTCCCTTAGAGCGAGCCTGTGCAACCGACTGCCGAAGGTCATCAGCATCAAGACCCCAGTTTGCAGTCTCCTCTAGGTAATATGGAACAAGAGAACCACCAAATAGAGTTATTGCAGCCGAGTAGAGTGGGTATTGTGGGACAGGAACCAAAATCTACCAGAAAAAAAGTGAAACTCATTTAAAGGGAGATAGAATTCCTACATGAGAAATCCTAAAGTAGCCAAGAAGAGACAATTTATATGAATAAAAATAGAGCTTTATCAAAAGAGATAACAGATTGGCAGTTACCCCATCTCCTTCACCGCGAATGATAGTGTTCAACATCTGCATCACACCTTTGCTAGCACCATCCGTCAGAAATACGAGTTCAGGGTCGCTGTCATTCAGAAAATACAGCGAGAACACTTTTAGTTTACAACTTGAACCAGATTTAACAACTCTATTGTCTCAAAGAAGTTAGCAAAAATGAAAAAAGTTATAACCTTGGATATCCATCACGCCTTCCAATGAACTCCGCGACTTCCTTCCTGATCCCCGGAAGGCCTCGGGAATCACTATAGGCACCTAGTTACATGTAGATAGCGAATCACCATTCACTTTTGAAAACCCAATAAAACAGTTTCAAAAATGCTATTCTATTGTGATGGTAGAAAGTTTGTCATTCAATATGATGCACACTAAGATAATTCACTCAAATACAAATACATGATAGTGAAGAAGACTTGAGTTTAGAGAAAGAGATACCTAGACCACCCGAAGTCAACGAGAGATAATGTTTAGCTCTTGCAATTGCATCAGCAGGGAAGAGAAGTCCCACATTAGGATCATCTAAAAGAAATGGAGCTTGGCACAGAGCAACCACCTGCAACAACCATTTCTTAGTCAGCACAACACCAATTCTATACACTAGACTTGCAGCCATCAAAACTCGAAATGAAAAAAGACCAATCAACTATTTCGCAAGACCTGGCGAGGGAATGTCAGCGGCTTCTGTCCTAGTGCGTGAGGGTTCCCAACATTTGTGAAGATGATCTATGAATGAACATCAAAATTTTATGTGACAATGGGATATTAAACCTTGCAACCCTGGAATTTAGTCTAGCAATAATATATATATATATATATATATATATATATATATATATATATATATATATATATAGGATTGGATCTACATGGGTACCTTCTTTCCTTCCTTCTGGAGCTCAGATGCTCGAAGGTACAGTTCACCTCTGACAGCATATTGAGTTTTCTTTACGTTTTCATTGATTGACTCATAGTCTAACGCCTTCAGAGGCATGGTGATAAGCCTACCTCCTTACAAAGTATGTTCTGATACGATTCAGGAGGTAAAGACAGCAAAAGCTGCTAAGTTCCTAACCTGATACATTACAGAAAACAACAGAAATGTTTTTAAAAATATAATGAAGTCTTCCATTGATACAATAGAAAAAAAAAAAAAAAAAAAAAAAAAAAAATTATGAACGAATCAAATCGTTATAACCGATGTTTGGCATACACAGTATAATGGTTTATTTATTTTTTTATTCTTTTATTTTTTTTCTTGGACGTGACAAAATTTTCAGTGCAGCTATCAGGCAATGAGGTGAATACGACAGAGGCTAATTAGACCAAAATTATTAGAAAATATAAAGCGGGTGAATTTTAATCTCCTATATGAGCTATGAATTCAAACGATCAAAATGAGACCCAAAGTTAAAAAAACTTATTCCAATAAGAATTAATGTTGCATAGCAATTAGTGGATGCACAAATATCCAATCGGAAACCATAAACAAGCATCATAAGGCTATAATTTTATCTGTCAACAGGAAAAAAAAAAAAAAAAAAAGGACTTTTCGGTTGAACACAAGAATAGACAAACCCAGATGCTAAAAAACACCCCAAATTTAATAAAAGAACCACAACAAGAGAAGCCACACAAATCCCATTTACAAAAGCATAAAAAGCCCACAAAACAAACTGAAGTAAAACCCAACTACAAGAGAAAATCGCTGAAATCTTAAACAAGTTAATTACCTTAGGAACTTCTCTTGGCGTCTAGTTTTGAGTTTCCCAGCCAGGTAGTTCTGCCAAACTGAGGAAATAGCAGAGAGAGAGAGAGAGAGAGAGAGAGAGAGAGAGAGAGAGAGAGAGAGACTGACTTAGGCACGAGGCTGTGTGGGGATGTTGTTTCAGTGTTTTCCTGTTGTACTGTTGTCACATTAATATTGGGAGGGAATAATTATGTTATTTTTTCATGTGGCGTTACGTGAATGCATTGGCAGCACCAGAGCCACTGAAATATTGCAAAAGGATTATTGGGTTTTTTTTTTTTTGAAAAAAAAAAAACTTTTTTTGCTCAAACCAAATTGAGCCAAAGGGGATTAGATAAACCCAGGTGTGGTGCAGCTTCAAAAGGGTGAGTTCTTGGTAGATAACGAGGCTAGCGAGATCTGCCCTTGCTTTGACACATTGGTCGCTCTCACAGAGCCGTAGTGGTTGATATTTGATTGGTGACTTTTCCCTTACTCATTCTTGACCATAGGTGGCCTATTTAGGCATGCTATGTTTGTTTGTTTGTTTGTTTTTTTTTTTTTTTTTTTTTTTTTTTTTTGCATGGTTATTGGTTTATTGGTTTCTAGTGGGGTCCAACTTTTGGTTAAGTTAGTCATTAGTGAATAATGATTAATAATAATTAATTGATTAACTGAGCACTTCTTTTTGGCTTATGTGATGATAAAGATTATGATAATGTTAATAATTCAACAGAAGAGCAGCCTTTATGGGAAAAGTAAAGGGGAGAAAAGGAATAGCAAACTCTTACGGAATGCAGTAGAACTGTGGTATCTTTTTGAATAACTGATTATATCTCCGTTCACTTCACCATTTAAGTTTAACGTTTAAATTTTATTACAGTAAAAAATTATCATAAATAATTATATTTAATTTTTTTATTAAGTAAAAAACTCTTATATAAAATTACATCTCAATTAAAATTATAAACTCAAATTAATAAAGTGAATGAGAACTAACAGTTTTAGATTTAGATAATGAGTAAATGAGTTAGTTAGAATTTGAAATGTTTTTATCAATTGGGACCTAATAATAAAAACTTTTGATAAAAAAATGGAAAAAGAAAAAAATTTTCTAGTTAACACAATAAAAAAGCAAAAGGGTTCAGAAGAATACAAAAGGCGAGACATTTACAGAACACAATATATGTGTTATTTTTAAAATTTTTTAAATCAAATTTCTGTGGTTGAGATTGAGCCGCTAAATATGTTTGGGTCTTTTGTATCTGTATTAGTGATTGTATTTTTCTGATTTGAAATGCATTTCACATTTTCAAAAAAGAAATAAAGGTAAGAAATCTAAAGTTAAAAAAAGAAAGTGAATTTGCAAGGTTACATTAAGCAAAGTAGCAAACTTCTTTAAACCATTGAGTCTAGTGGCATCTCGTGAACTTGACCTCCCTGAGGCTGTATTAAATATTAGCAATTGCTGCTACCAGCCGTGCATGAGTCGTGATACTAGTCATTTTTTTTTTTTTTTTTTTTTGATAGTAAAATGTGTTTATGAAAAAAAGGGTGGTCTTCTCGGAAAATCTTGGGATAGACTTTATCTATATATATTTAACTAATTTAAACCATACACTTAAACTATCACAATAAAACGATGCAGGACAATCACAACTGATGCTCTCAAAACTTGCGAGTGATTAGAAATGCGCAAACAAATCTTATTAGTCACTGGATCCGAACAATAGAGCGCACTCATCGGGTACTACCCTTTTAGGCATTTCTTCCAAAGTACCCTTATTGACGGGATAGGCCATCTTCGAACACCAAGACTACGGTCTTGTTTGGAGGATGGGCTCAAATTACTCTGATTTACATTCAAACAATATTTTCTCCCTTAAAAAAATTTGAATTTAAATGGTTTTACGACAGTGTTTTTAAAGCCCCCTTGTAGAAAGTGACGCCGGTGCATTATAAGATGACTCAAAGTTAACGACTTTTTGCCACACAGCAACCACTTGAAATATTAAACTGTGCCTTGTGGTTTAAGCTTAAATTAACTTGTCTGATAAGCTCTATTTTCCAATTTGGATTTTCAAGACAATCAACTAATGTATCTTTCAAGCATACATGTGCAGGAATATTCAATCCAAGAGTTATTTGTCCACGGAAAGAAGGGTAAAATGTTGCTTATATTGCTTTCTTATACATCTGTGTCAGATTAGTTCCTCCCTAGTTGAAAACAAAGAGAATGTTGGGAGAACAATGGTGGGAATTCTATGGTTTTGCTTGTTGAGCATTTAAGGCACCCCTTGTTATAGAATAAAACTTTGGTGAATGAATTAAGCATTTAACAAACAAGACAATAGAAAAATCTAGGCTGGCTCAAGGGTTTTTTTCAAGATCAAGGTTTCAAAGATTGGTAAAATTGGAAGCAAAAGTTGACGAAAGGCCTTAGAATTTGAATCATTTGCTCATGAAATCTCAAGACCCGCCGCACAAAAATGCGGTTTGAGTCTAATAAAATTTCTGCTTTACTGGAAACTGATCTGGTGATGAGTAAAATAATACTAACAAATGCCTTGTTCATGGAAATTGCTGTAGTCTTTTGCTTATTCAAAATAATAATGATATAACTTATTATATCATATATACTTGTCTTAATTACCTACTAATAACGTCAACCCTGCTTCAATGACGCCAATCCCAACTAAACCAGAAAAATATTAGTGAAAGAAGGTCAAAGGACGAATCTTAATCTTGAAAAAAAACCTCTTGAGCCAGCTTAGATTGTTCTGTTGTTTTGCTTGTTAAATGCTTAAATTTCATTCACCAAAGTCTTATACTAAAACAAATAATACTCCAGTCCCCGCTAAATTAATTCCTAGTGGCACCACTAGAACAAATAATATTGAGTAACAAACTTAAAGTCAAAGGTTTGTTTACATTTTTATTATAAAAACCATCTTGCTTACATTCTCTTAGCTCCATTTTTCTGGTTTTTGCCATGACATTTTCAACCACTAGACCAATATAAATCAACTAAGCATACGCATTATTCAGCAAAAAAAAAAAAAAAAAAAAAAAAAGGAATTTCTATGGCAAAATTTGCCACTGCAACAATGCTGGTCATCTTCCTATCTTTCAATTGTTTCTTGTCAAGCTCTTGCTTAATTCTTTCAGCAGGTAACAAAAATCTTCACAACTTCACATTATCATTTACCTTGATATTCACTTAGAGTTTCATTCGGTATTGTCTAATCATATTTATCCTCTACTAAATGTCATATTCTATGTATTGAGAAGGGTTAAAGAAAAACGGAATAGGCGATTCGAGCGGTGAGGGAAGATACAAATCAATGCTGCTTCAGAGTTGCAAAGGTGGGAATGCTTGCATAGAGAGTGGCCTAAGGTTTTTAAGCCTGAGAAAGAAGCAACCTCCGTTGCCACCAGCGCCAACCCGGAACTCAAACAAGATTCATGGCGTTGTTAACGTATCTGAACCGCGTTTATCATCTCTGATGAATCGGATTAAGGCTTATGTTTATGGATCTGCACCTCCCTCTCCTTGACATAACCAACAGGAGCAAACAAGTAGTTGGGAATACTTGTAGGATGTCTAAATCTCTATTGTATATTACCCCAGGCCTTGAAATTCTTTGCAAATTAGTATATATTTGTCCTTTTAGAGCATCAATAGATGCATCAATTGCATTGACATGCCTGTTTTCTTTCTGTTTTGTTTGTTATTTATTTATTTATTTTGCAGATATAAAATGTAGAGTTAATTAGCTTATGATTAAGAATAAGAAATAGGGGAATGGTTCAATTCTCTGTATTTTTTTTTTTTTTTATTTAATATTGGTAAATACTTTCTTCAGAAATTATATATGCAAGCTGGCCTGTAAACTGTAGTGCATGGAATTAAAGTCCTCTTTTTGAAACCATATTACCTTGTTTATCATGTTAGAAATGCTAGTGTTATTTTTTTTGTCATTTTCTGTATTTACTGTTTAACACGTAGATTTTATGATTTCTACAATCTCATTTTCTATTTAAATAATAATATATCATATTAGTGGATTTTATATGTCAAATAATGAATATAAAAAGTGATAAAAGAGAGTAAGACAGACTTCAGTGCTAAAGAGGCTCTCGTACTATGACAGACTCAGAAAAAAGTTTAATCTCATATGTACGCGGTCTTATCTCCAAAAGAGAGGCCGTGAGTGACAAAAAAATAAAATAAAATGACGCTTGCCTTATTTGTCTTGTATCCAAACGAATGGTATCCATATATCAAGAAGTAAAAAGATATGGTAGAAAAGAAGAGTTTCGTTTTGCTCTACATTGTAGTTTAGTCTCTCCAAAAGCCGTCAATATTGTAAATTGTCTAATGAATTTGTTGTTGAGGGTCACATCGTGTTTGGTATTATCAGGTTTTACCTTTTATTGGTGACGGTTGTTGGTATTTTATTCTTAAAAGTGATAACAAAGCCGCCCATATACCAGTCAAATTAGCTTTTTTCAGCTAAAGAAAATTGCTTTTAGTAAGACGACTATCCTAATTGTATTCTTTCCGTACTTAATGAATAATACTTGCATGTAACAAGTAGGAGTGTAATTTGACCAGGTAGGGTCGAGTTGAGCTAAAAAATTAAGCCGTTCCGTTCAATGCGGATTGAGAAAATTTTAAACCGCAACGCTCTCTTAAGTCCACAAACTCGCAACTTGTCGAGTGACTTCGAGTTACTCAGGTTGGTAAAAATTAATTTTAATCTATAATTTCATATCTCTTTTAACGATCTAAAAATATAAAATCTATAAACAGTCCATAAATATTAACATAACATCAAGAATCATTTTAGTCATTCTAGAAATATCAAAATCATCCGACACAGTGACCCATGCCTTGATGTCAAAATACTCCTTCACTAGATCATCACCGTAAACAAGTCCAGCAAGAGTTGTCTTACCAATCCCACCCATACCCATGATAGGAATCACATATATCATATGACTGCTAACATTATCATCTAGCAGCAACTTAATGACCCACTCTTTCTCAACATTCCTACCATAAACACCCAATTCTTCCACCACAGAAGTAGCGGGCAATCTTCGCGAAAGTGGCCTATTTTGAACACCCTCTTTAAGACCCAAGACATGTTTTTGTTCCAAAAATAAATTGCAATCCATCTAGAATCCGTTCTATCTTCGGTTCTAGCACTTTGGCAAAAACAGTCGTACTGAACAATAAAGCTCTGTTAATTTGTTTTATTACCTTTCTTTTGCAGCTTGAGGAAGAATCAGATTCACATTCTATCTCGCTTGAGGATTAGGGATTTAGGGTGAAGTGGACCGGAGAATGTGAAAGAGGAGGTGAGGTGTGAGTGAAGTGAGGTGAGAGATTGAGGAGGGAGGTGAGAGACTGAGGAGGAAGGAGGCGAGAAACTGAAGAGGGAGGCGAGAGATTAAGGAGGAAATTTAGGATTATACACTTAAATCGGGTTAAGTCAGGATAAAACGGGTTTAAAATGCCTGCCCCACCCCCAACCCGCACAATAAAGGTTGAGACTATTTGAATCCGAATTTTTTTAAAAAACTTACGTTTTTAGGTCGGGTCAGCGAGTTATTTAGGTTCGGGTTTATTTTTTACACTCTTAGTAACAAGTTTTTTGTTGATAAATCAAATACCATGTTAATTGATGTTGACACCTGTCATTATTATTGAAGGGAAAATTTGGATACCTAGCATTTTTCATGCCACATTTATTTTTCTATAGTTACACATTCAATGGGTTTTAGAGTTGGACGTGCTTCAATTATTGTCACTTGTCACGTCAAGAGAATAGACTATAGAGATTCACATGAATTGATTCAATTATGATCACTTTAGCAACCAAAAAATAGTTCTATTGTTACACTTCACAGCAAAAATTCTCCCACCCAAATAAACAAAAATTTACATTTCAAACCAAAAAAAAAAAGGAGAAAAAACAGTAAAGAGTAAAACGGCGCCGTTTCCGTTTGCTTACAAATGGAAGAAAAGAAAAACGTGGCGGGCATTTTTGGAACGTCAAAGAGCGAGTCAAATATTCAGTAGTGATATAGGCTGTCGAACTAATCGTCTGAGCCGTACACGAAGCGCCACCGTCGCCGTTGTCGGACTTCCAACGATCCGCAGAGTCCCGGTGACCGCCGTCCATGGTGGCCACACGATCCCTTCCGTCGTCTTACAGCAACCATGGCTTCTCTCATGCCTTCAATTCTCCCAAACCTAAACCTTCCTTTGCCTCTCTTCCTCTTCTTCCTAAATCCACCAATGGCTTGAAGGAAGACGACGGGAGGAGAATTCAGGTCAGGAGCGAAATCAAGAGCTTCGAGAATTCGCAGAATTGGACGGTCGAGGCCGATCGATTTCGCTTCGTTCAGAACTCTTCGCCTCATTCTCCGTCCTCGGTGTCCATTGCCGCTTCGAGTTCCGCCATGGATTCGGCCATGAGAGCTACGAAGAAAGTTTGCCTCTTTTACTGCGCGGAGACCAAGGCCCTCGCCGAGAGAGTCGCAGCGCAGTCTGACGCCATTGAGCTCCGTACTATCACCTGGAGGTAACAATTTTTTTAGAAAAAGATTCAAATTCGAAATTTTCTGTTAATATTCGCATTGGTGTGGCTGTGCCACGGAATTTCTGGGTTTTGAGCTGTGTTCTCTTTGATTTGCCGTTGAAATGGTGGGAATTGTCTTCAGTGCTAATTTTTTCTGTGTACTTTGAAGTAATTTCAATGTTTATAATGGTTTAAAATGGGATTTGGCAAGGAAAATGATGCTGATTTTTTTTTTTTTTTTTAAATTTTATTTTAGTGTCTGTGAGTCCAAATATTTTATTTCTGATTTCTCTCTGTTTGAACCATGATGTAAAGTTCAACCTTTTCTATTTTTTTGTTCTTAATATTAACGTGACATAATTAATGAAATTTGTCATTTTTAGGAAATTTGATGATGGATTCCCCAACATATTCATTCCCAATGCTCATGGCATTCGTGGGCAACATGTGGCCTTTCTGGCCTCGTTTAGCTCCCCAGGAGTCATTTTTGAGCAGCTCTCTGTAATATATGCTTTGCCCAAATTGTTCATCTCCTCATTCACATTGGTCCTTCCATTTTTCCCAACGGGAACTTCTGAGCGAATGGAGGACGAAGGAGATGTTGCAACGGCCTTCACTCTTGCTAGGGCCTTGTCCAACATACCCATTTCGAGAGGCGGGCCTACTAGTTTAGTCACTTTCGATATCCATGCCTTGCAGGTTTGTACCTAATAAGGTGCAATTTGTTTTTTCTTTGTTAATCAATGAACATCATTGTTTTCTGGGTTTCTTCTTTGTTTGACAATTATCTTACTAGTTGGCTTTGGTTCCCCTTGTATTTCCTCATCATAGGAGAGATTCTACTTCGGCGACAATATTTTACCATGCTTCGACAGTGGGATACCGCTGCTTAAGAATAGGCTCCAGGAACAACCTGATTCTCACAATGTAAGTACTTTTTGGGCAGATAGGCAATATAAGCTATTCGACATAAGCTGAAATCTAAGATGTCCGTCTATTGCTTTTTGGTTGTTGCAATATTTTGACCAGTGGCCATGCTAAATAGATTTACTTTTTGCAACCACGTGCCTTTTCTGGAAAGGATTCATTGCCGGCAGTTTTACATGTAGAAGTTTGTAATTGCCGTTTTCTTTCTATATTTGCATGCTATACAAAGCTCCAAATCCATGTTTTTGGTAACTTATAACTTTGTACCTGAATATTGCAGTAGAAATTATTAAGATCATGTAGAAACATGGAGATATGCGCTTTAAGTAGTTAATTTGAACCATCTCTATCTTAGAGGTTTAATGTTAATATCTTTCGCTTATCAGATATCCATTGCTTTTCCTGATGACGGAGCATGGAAAAGATTTCATAAGCAGCTGCAGCATTTCCCAACGGTATCTTCTCTCATCTGTACAAAACATTTTTAGGATCGTCCAAAGATTTTCTAGGATTAAAACAAGTATGCTTTCTTCTCATCTTCTTTTGTTCCTCCTCCTGCATCCATACAAACAATCACAATTCATGATTAATGACTTTACGTTTTCAATGAATAAACATTTTTGTCTAATTTTGTGCCTTCTTAGATGCATTATCCAAATTTTTCTCGATGAACAGATTGTTTGCGCTAAAGTTCGGGAAGGTGACCAACGGATTGTTCGTATCAAGGAAGGAGACCCCAGTGGACGACATGTTGTGATAGTTGATGATCTGGTCCAATCTGGTGGCACCCTGATTGAATGTCAGGTAAGCAAGTGTGAACGCTTTATGACAATAAGATTTACATCCTTTTGCATATGCCATATGGACCTTAATCTCTTCAGGAAACATGCATGATTTCTGGGGCAGAAAGTGCAAATCCTTATGAGGTTTATGTTACATATGACATTGTTTCAAACTCGATTAATCTTTCTCATACCTTGAAAGGCGTGCTTTGTAAAGTACACAGCATGGATTTACTATGTTGCATCTTATATTTTTTAAAACAACGGATGAATTCAGCATGTGGAAGTTCTCTGACTTCTTTGTTTTGTTTGGTAAGTTACATGTGTATAAATCATCTCACATCTTCAATACCTCTGCTTTTAGTTTTTTTTACTAATCAATGCGATTTTCTATTCTTCTTGCGCATTCTCTTCTAGAAAGTATTAGCCAGTCACGGAGCAACAAAAATCAGTGCCTATGTAACCCACGGAATATTTCCTAATAGTTCGTGGGAACGCTTTGAGCATGACAATGAAGGTATTTTATAGTCAATAGTTTGGTCCATTTTTGTTCACACTTCACACATTCCGGTTTGGTTCTTGTTCAAAATATTCTCCACAATAAGCTTTTCTAATTTCACAGGATTTTGGTATAAACTGTGTTAGAATAGTTAATTGTGAAGCAACATTATATATTTTTAGCAGGAAAAACATAATGCTTCTTCAGAGAAACGACATGTCGTCGTTTAACCCTTAAAAGTTTGTCATTCTTTTGGAAGTTTGCTGTCGTTCGTTTGTAGTAGTTTTTTTATTGAAAGTTTTTTGAAAGTTTCTCGTTGTTTATTGTTACATCCTCTATCAGGTTGATGTCTTCCGAGCAAAAAGTTTTCTTTTTCTTCTTCATCTTTTCCCCCTCCCCCTCTTTTGCTCGACTTTGGGCAAAAAGGTTAAATGCTGCTGTTGTTCAAGTCAAACAATGACTTGTCGATTCAGAGTAAAAAGTTTGTTACTGTGGTGTCGTCCCTGGTACGGGGAATTCGTTGGACCACGAAAACGATATGTCGTTTAGTTGTACAGTCTTGTGCCCGATAGAATATTGCTGTCGTTTAGACAGAAATTAACCCGCGTTTATAAAACATTGTGGTCGTTTATGGAAACAAACATGCCGTTGAAGCCTGTTTATGGAAAAGTAGGTCAATTGAAAATTGAGAAGTCTTTCAAAAGAACTAATTAAGAAAGAAACAGCGAAACAAACACGAGTAACATGTTCTCAACAAATAAGTTCAAAGTATTCACTTATTGTTACATAGAAATGAATTTGTTATTACCGTGTAATCCCCATTCCCTAACTCACTGACAGTCAATGTTTTGCCTTATTTAACGCAGGGCATCCTGAGAACGGGCTGACCTACTTCTGGATTACAGACTCGTGCCCATTGACCGTTCAGCAGGTGAAGTACAAAGCACCATTTGAGGTTCTTAGCCTCGCTGGTTCTATTGCAGCTACTCTCCAAATATAAAAAGAACATTTTGGAGAGAGGGTAAACTGGATATGAGACTTTCGTTTTCTTTCTCCACTTCCCATAACCATCATTAACTTATGTTCAATTGGCAACAAGGCCACCAGCTATAGAGAACTTGTGACAATTGTGCGGCGATGTTAGATTTTTGTGTGTGTGTGTGTGTGTGTGTAAGTTATGCATCAGTGAAATGAAGTCACATTTATTTTTCTCGATTCTTAATAAGAATACCTTATCCTGAGAGCAGGAATAGCCTTTGTAATCTAAGACAGAAACAGCAGCCGATAACATGATAAAAATAAAAACAACAAGACAGAAACAGAGATGTAAAGAATATTTTATCCCATCAGTTATCAATTTGTGATTATTAAAATATCAAAATTCCACAGTAGGGTATATCACGAGGGATGGATGCTTAATTATCACATTAACCAAAACCATGTGATGTGACGACTCAAAGGAAAAAAAGAATTAATCAACTCGACCACTTGACCAACTCTTATATTACAAAGAGGAAGAAAACGACCAAAAATAACAAAAACAACGGAGAGAAAGGTACCAAGTACCAACCTTCAATTGTTTTTCCTTGCCTGCTCCTATATCATAACGTTCTTCATTTGCATGAGTCAAACTTAACAACATAGTATTCAAACACAGGCATTACCTGGACCTACTTTTATCTAACTTTGTTTGAGTTCTTTATGTAATTTAAGAGCCTTTTTAGAGCCTTGCCACTGTCGATGGCCTCTCTGGCTCTATCCAGGGCAACTAATACGTCTTCTGCACCATCACATCCCAGCAAGTGATCCACCATTCCCGCATTTAAGATGATTCGGTCATAAGCTGGTCCTTTTTTACCATGAAGAGCTGCTAAACCCAACTCTATGTTCTTCGTAACCTGTACTTGCAAAAACACATTATAATTTGTCAAAAATCCAATGCTGCCATTCAAACACAAATTTTGATGCCAAGCAAAGAGAATCTCGAATAGGTCTTAAAAACTCTACCGATCTATCAGTTCTCGGTGTATCACTGGGCTCAAAACCATAATCCACGGCATTAACCTCAAGACTAAAACTTTGTCGTGAGACCCCTGCAATTCAAAATCCCAGGTTTCAATCTGAGGCAAAAATAATGCTGCAATAATCTCAATCAATTGTCTGACTTATTGATGCTAACAACACTCTCGGGATAACAAAAACTTATGAAAGCAATCAGCAAAAATAAAGAGACCAAACAGTCTAAATGCACAAACCATCAGTTTCAGAAGAAGATGCTGTGCTCAAAGCACGGAATCCAGAACAGTAGTTTACAGGAAGTCCTTTTGACAGAGTTACTGATCGCAATCTTGTTGTCATCGACAAGGCCCCTTCCTCACCCTATGGTAACAGCACAGTCAGATTTTTAAAGTCATTTATTTAAATCGCTTGGCTGGCATCAAGGTTTTAAAAGGCAGTCAGGCCTCAAGTCGTTTTGCCTTTACAAGGCAAGGCGTAAGCCTAAAAAAAATGCCTATATAAAAATTGAAAAAAAAAAAAGTAACAAAAACTAAATCCATACTTAATAATTACTAAAAACAAGAAATTTAACCAAATATCCCCATAAAGAAAAGTCTATTTCACTACCAGAAGCATTAAAAAGACTAAATAATTATCAAATCCTAATACTATAAGGTTCATAATGCACATGAAGGAGAGGTGAGGTGTGAAGAAGAAGAAGAAGGAGAGATCAGCTGTGCTGGCTGGTCTGCTTCTTTTCTTAAGGTTTTTTCTTACTCATTTCGGACCTGACTATTTGGGCCTTTTAAAACTGTTGGGCCCGCATCTTTTGGGTTTAAAAACCCCCAGAATCCCCATTCCAATGAGGCGGATGCCTCAATAACTGCCTGAGGCGCCACCTGCGCCTCAAGTGGCTGAGGCACACCCAACTTCTACCCTGTAAGGCGTAGGAGTTGAGGCGCTTTTTGAGCTCGCCACGAGGCACGCCTCAAGGCATGCGCCTCAGGCGCTTTTTAAAACCTTGGTTGGCATGTTAAAGTTTTATGATAGGTTTTAACGGAAGACATTCTTTATATGCAAAAATACAAAATACTGGAATTTGAAAGGTCTCCTGTTTACATTAGAAAACAAACTGACCTTTACCACCAATCCCGCATGTACGCCTCTTCTTTTCATAAGCATTAACAGTGGCTCCTCATAGCCTTCATGATAAAATCCAGCAACAATCGCTTCCTTTCCTCGGGCCTATGGAGAAAGAAAGCACAGATCGACTCTCTGTTAGTTCTAATACTCGTTGACCTTCTTCACTGTCTTGTGAATTTACGTACTAGTATGCCATTTAAATGTTTCACTTCCGAGTAAAAAATATCAAGGGTTAAATGCATACAAATCTTCAATTGATATAGCATGTAACTCACCGTCACAAGTTGCTGAACCTTTTCTGTTGTAGCCAATGGGGGGCGTTTTTTAATATGTTCCCTCAACTTGATCAATGAATATCTGCGGGGGTTATAGTTTATTCAGATAAAAGTAAGATAACACACATCACGTCCACGTTACTGAAACAGATTTCAACAGACAATCATAACTTTTGTAAGATCTTTTGCACTCTAATACACACAAAAAAAGAATTTCAGACAAGCAGGATTAACCTAAGGATTAACCTCAAATAAAAGTTATAAAACCATGCCTGGAGGTCCAAACCAAAATCTTGAAGCAATTATAACAGCTATTCAAACAACCTAACACATATCAGATGGGACTATCTTACAAACTTGTCAGCAGATTTTAATTCTATAGTGTCTTCATATTTATCATTTAAAATTAAGAATCAATGAAAATTTTCATATAAAATGAAGAGGGGAAAACAAAGTTATCCCCGCACACAAATAGTGCAAAAAAGGAAGCTCGAAAGAAAGATATTTGGCTAGATATTCATACAGAGACGGACGAGCTTCTCTTTGACTTACGTGGGCAAAACCGACCTCTTCATCCTGAAACAATAAGTTTGAGTATTTAAGGAAACAGCAAAATCCTAAATAAACAATAAATCAAAATAAAGGCATAGCAAAGAAACATGTGAAACCACATTGACCTCAATGAGTTCTTTGGCCTGCAAAGGAGATAAGCTCGTATTAGCTCCCATAAACTTAAGCATTTGTTCTTCAGTAATTCCTCCCTGTGAAATAAACAAGAATTTTTTGATTGTATAATGAAACGCATAGGTGTATCCGCAAACTATTAAAAAAAAATGTGAATATTGCAAACCACTAGAAAAAGCCCACTGCAAACCAGAAAGCTGACCTTAGGTGGCATCCATTCCACACCATGAAGCAATGAAGATTCTCCATAACAAGATCTAACAGCAGCAACAAACAACGTACTCCGAAAGAAACGCGTATTTCCATCATAAGGTTCTCCATAATGAGTCAATGATATAACATCAGCAACAGGAGGAGGACCTATTACTCAATAAGTAAACAAAATTAATCACAATAATCTACCCAATTCCATAAAACACAGAAACTCATAAAGACCAACACAAAATATACCAAGTTCATCATCAAATGCAAGGCAGTATGCTTTTAACTCGCGGTCTGTTTCCCTGTTCATACGCTGACCTATTAAAAATGCAGAAAGCAACGATTCACTTACTCCAGTGACAACCCCATCTCCCATTTTCAAAGGAAGAACGTCCCTCAAAACACCTTGGACTTCCTCAAAGCCAAGGTGACCCCCAGCCAATACTTCCCTCAGAGCACCAACCAATCTCATCTCGCTGCTACAATTGCCGACAAATTGGGGCCCAACCGAACTTCCCAACCCCATTATTGACCCTTCGGGGTCAGCTATGAAGATCACATCCGGTGGAAGCGCCCGAGCCAGTAATGGCCAAAACGTGTTCATTGCTCGCGTTTCCCCTTCGCTCCATTGCGTTGCTTCAGGGAATGCATTCGCTCGAATCGTCATGGCGGCGAAGAACGCGCCGAGCTGTGCCTTGGAAACTTCCTCTTCATCCTTCAAATCTCCCCGAGCTGAAAACAAAATGAAGAAAGAAGATGAATCAGAAGAAAAATGTGAAATTCTCTCCATCCAAAAAAATTTACGAAGAAACATATTTACCGGATCTCAAAATCGTGTCGAGAACCTTGAAAGCCTGTTCTTCGCTGAGCGGTCTGGTCTGAGTCGGTCCGGTGCAAACCCTAGCCTGAGCATCGAGCACCGTCTGGTTCGGCTTCGGCAAGCTCGAGCTCCGATAAGAAGACGACATCGCCGGGTTCCGAATATCCGATTCCGAAAGCCCTAACTGGTCGATCGTCGCCGAGTCAAGCACAGCCCTCACCGTCAGACATTTCGTTCTTCCAATCCGACGGTCGCGACGCGTCGGCGGAAGCTTGAACACCGTTTGGACGCGCGAGCGATACGAATTCCGGGATTTGTCAGCGCAAATCGAAGAGATGGAAGCGAGAGAAAGCTCTGGACTGAGAAGTGCATTCATGGCGGTCTTCGCGGCGTCGCTTCGGGAATCGCAAATCTCCTGTGGCGCGAACCGCAATACCCGCTTTCTTTGCACGCTAAATCCAATTCAAAGACCCCAACAAGATTTCTTTCAAATCAGTACCTGTTTTTTGTGGTAATTAAATAATTTTCAGGATAATTTTATAAACTCCTCAAACTTTGGTCAATTTCTCATGCCAAGTTGATTTCTCCCAGACATATCCATCAAATGAATAATGAAGGAATTTTGGTTTTGGTTTTGGAATTGGACGCAACTAATTTGAATTTTGCAATTGTTTTATTGTTTAGGAAAATTTTAACTAGTATTTTAACTTGAGAAGGTAAAATGAAAATTTATCTAAAGTTCAAAAAATTTAAGAACAATCATCATAATCAAGCATTGATAATATGAATGAAAAACTTGATCAGAAGTAGAACCAAGTATCAAGTATGTATACAACAGGATTTTAAGAGCTCGTTTAGTTCGCTGATTCGAGTTTTTAATTCGAGTTGTGAAGTAATTTTATATGAGAACTTTATATTGTAGTAAAAAAGTTAGATGTGACTGTGACTGTTTTTAAAAACTTTTTACTGTAATAAAATTTAAATTCTAAACTCGAATCGATGAAATGAACGGGAACTAATTCTTAGCTCTTTTGAAAATGCAAGGTTTGACAATCAAATGTTTTCAACTTTTTTTTTAGTAATTTATTTAATTGTCAAAATAGTAACAATTAATTTAAAAGTCAATTGTTATTGTTATCTCATTTTAGCTCTAAGGGGACCTACGCATAAAGAATTGTAACTATTCTGTCTAAATCTTAACTTTTATTAAGGATTAACCATAAAAATAACTCTTATGAAGGATTGCTAAAATGCTAATTATATTATTGCAGTCAATTGTTAATATTTTGTCATTTAGAGACTAAAAAGAAAATTTAAAGGATCAATTTTTTTTTTCCCCCCCGGCTAAAAAGCCTATATAAATATGGACAAGCCTCCTAAAAGAAACTCATTCCCGAATTTGCCCCCACCATTTTCGAATGCCCTGATCAGTCCACAGAGCGAAAGAAAATACAGAAATGGCGGGATCTCTGGCTGTTGCAGTGATACCAAGCCATCACGACGAGGAGCTGGTGACCGCCATTAGAGAGGAATGGGAGGTCCAGTACTCCCGTTTCTTTGGCTATCCTCCGCTGGCATCGCCGTCTCCCGATCTCGTCCCTCTCCTTCCAAACTTGCGGAACCGTTCCCCGCTCGGCACCTGGCTCACCTCCTCGTTTCCCGCCGTGCTGCGACTGGTCGTCCTCGGCTCCAGCTCGGACGCTGTCCTCACTGTCTTCTGCGGCGGAAAAATGCAGGTCACGACTCCGTTTGCTCTCTTTGTTTCTGGTTTTCTTCTTTCGATTTCTGTTCTGGATTTTACTTCTTCTGCTTGCTTGGATGAGCTGAGGTCTTCGATTGTGGATTCCGTTTGGATTATGATAAATTCGAGGGAAATCTAGATTTAGTTTTGAAATAATTTAAACCTCTGTTGCTTTGATCTGCATTATTTTTACGCTGGACAAACAGATGAGCGGAATTCACCTGAATATAGATGGTACGGCACATTAGTTTGTAGAACATTACACAGCATTTTCATTATTGCATTATGGAACATTTTGTTGCGTCCAATTTTGTATCATTGAAGATTTTGGAGTTAGAGAGTTCTTAAATGATTTTTCTGGATAATAAACTTTGGGATTTTGGACAATCAGTTATTATATATCTTAATTTCCTTGAATTATTATTCTTCGAGATTAGGTTTCGTGCCGATCTTTAGGTTTAGATCGAAGGAACTCTCCTTTTACGCAATTCAACATTTGCTGTTTAGTAGAAACTTAAGCCTCGGTTTTAGAGGAAGATCACCACTGGTTTTGAAACCCTACGTATGATTTCATCATGTTGCAGGAAGAGCATTACGTTTCAAAGTTGCACATCTCGTGGCCTCAAGTCTCATGCGTCTCTGGATTTCCTGCCAGGGGAACCAGAGCAGTATTTGTTAGCTACCGAGATTCTGCAGCCGAAGTAAGATACTCTGTGTTCTTTTGGTTTTTGGTCTTTGCATCCCAGGGCTTAAAAGTTAGCAACTCTTCTCTTTTCTTGGGGTCTTTTTGAGCAGATAGAGAAGTTTGGTTTGCGGTTTTCAACAATTTCTGAAACAGAGGCATTTATAAGCACTTTGAAGGTGACTCCATTACCCCTAGAGTTGTAACCTGGGAAGCTGTAGTTTCAAGTTCTGTCAGTAAATAGTCAATCATCTTTTTCAAAAGCTTTATGTCTTGCAATGGTTGTGTTTTGTTTGGATTTTTTTTTTTCAGGACATATTGAAGAGTGAAAGTGAAACTGAACCTCTCAGCAGTGGATTTGGATCTGCAATTTCATCACAGTCGGAGTTCATGTCTTCTAATAGACCCCTCTACCGGTAAAAAAACCTGCTATAGTTCAGTCTAACTCATTCCTTCTCTTAGGAGGAGATATAAACTTTAAGGAAACATTTTAAATTTTTAAGCGATATCCTGATAAAAGTCTTTTTGTGTTTGCAGAGCTTCTCAGGACTCGAGTTTCTTGACTCCTGCTCCTGTTCTGGATTTTACTCCCGACCTGCCAGTAATCTCAAACAACAAAACAGAGCAACAGACTTTTATCCAGGAAACAGTACCAACTCACAAGTTCGAAAGCAACTTTGCGGCTTTTCCACCCAGCTTCACCTCATTGCTGACCGATTATTGCCCCATTGTTGAACAAGGTAAACAAATTTCCTCAGTTACAAACCTGAAAATGTTTTATGATCCCACATGATGATTTCTTATCTTTTATTTAATGACGTTAGATGCAGCAGATCCAACTGAATTCGAGGAAGTCCATCTCAAATCACAAATTGCGGTATCTTTTCTTCCATTTATTTGGTCTTGTGGTATTAAAGAATGATCTAGGCCATCCATCCGAAAGTATTATCTTCCGTGCCTGTTATTATATTGCACTTTTGAAGATGTACATACATTCACTACTCAGCCTGATTAATACCATGCGAAACTATAGATTTATTAATACTGATTTTCAATGTATTGCAGAAATTCATGGAAGATTCTTCCTTCCAGGGTATGTCATACACAACCAATGTTTGATTTTGGTTGTTTAAAGTACACCAACTCTTTCTTGCATAATTGTTTGTTATGACTGATGTGTCATGCGCGATGCTTCTTTTCTACCTTTTCTTATGGAAAAAGGCGCTTAGCAAACTGTGGAACTATTTTTGTATAATTTATTGGTGTCCAAAGACAGTGTTACTCAAAATCGATGTCTATTTTAGTCTCATAGAGATTTACTTGTTTCTGAAATTTAAATACTAATTATTAATCGCTTCTGTTCTTAAAACTTCGTTCATTTATTTGAAACTTGGTCTTTTCTGTTGTTGCCAGATATGTTGATCAAAGTGGAGAAAGTTATCAATGACATGGGTGGTGATCTAACGTTGTAATTGTTGGTTGCTCTGCGTACTAACTGCAAGCAGTTAAGCATTTGTTTTTAGCTTCCGCGGATTAAAGCTGGCATTTGATATTCGTTTTGTCATTTTTTTCCAGTCTAACTGTACAGTACTCATGTTTCTGATTTTTGGAATTCACATTAGCTAAATGACGTCTTAGCTATGTGGCTTTCTCCATGGAACTTGTGCTCGGACCAATGTTTCTTTGATCAGCGATATTGTATATGTACAGAAATTAAAACTAAAACCAATCAACAAATCATGTACTAGACATACTAATAGATTGATGGCAATGAGAAACTCGGCATGGGATAAAACCCAGGGAGTTTGAAAACAAGATATCCTTAGTTGAATATCCGACAGTTTCTTCTTATCTCGCCTTCATTTCCAGTGAGAACATCCACATTTCCCATCTTAATCATGGCCTGGACAAACTTCCAGCTCCATACTTCCGGATTAAAAGCCATGTCACGCACAATCCGCCGTGTCCGCCGATCAGAAACCAATACCTGATCCGATTGGAGCAATCCTCTCCCTCTCAACAAATTCATATAGAATGTATTGTCGAGCCTGAATGGTGAGCAAGGATCAAACTGCACAATTGCCTTATCTCTCTCTTCAGAAGTCCCTAAGTTTGGCGACGGGCACTTTGTTTTCAGATAAGCAGCATGGGATGTGGCCATTGGAGGGACTTTTGTATCAGTTAAATTGAGATATAGTCTGTAATCAAACATCTTGCAGTGTATATTGCCGATTGAGTGTGCACCGGCTAAAACAACCAAGTCTTCTAGGGTCAAGCCTTTGCGAGCGTATACTTCTATCATCGCGTCGACAGACATTGTGGGAAAAGGGATATTTCCAATGATATTAGAAGCACGGGAAGTGAAGCCATCACGGCGACCAGCTTGGATGGGGTAGTAGGGAAGTCCCGATAGGAAAACGGATTCTCTAGTTGCATATGCCAATATGTCTGCGCAAGACACCGTCTGCGGGCATTCCCGCTCTATTTGGGCCTTAATCTCATCGATGACATAATAAACTTTAACATTTATGCCATTGGCAGGTGAAACCTTCTCAACAGGCTCACCGGTGGGTGTGGAATCCAACAGCATAGACGCATCACAACCCTGTAATAGTTTACATAAGTTAAATGACCTCAAAATTTTGAAGTTAGAAATAGATAACGCATTGACAACTTACCGTGATGAAACAATCATGGAAAAAGAGCCTGATTAAGCCAGCTGCAATGTTTGGATCACTAGCAAAGGCCCTGGCTACGGCCTTAGATACGACAAATTCGATTTGAGGGCACTTCTCTCTGTAGTATTTTACATGCAAGTGGTGGCCGCCATTTGCGTGGTGGCCACCGCCTGCGAAAGCCCCCAAAGGAAGGACGATCATCGAGAAGGCGAAGATTGACGTTAGGACTACATGACACTTTCTCATCTTCACGTTCAAAGATTTGTCAAAGTGAATGGCAATGGCAAAGACTAGACTTGACATAAGATTTGCCTTCGAAACAAACATTCCCCATAAACCGTGTTGGACTAACTTTCTTTTCTCCTATTTTTTAGCAATGACGACTCAAGGGTAAGGACATTGAAGCAACTGCAAGGTCCTCCTTTGGCAAAGGACCCCCCTTAAGTCAAGGGCCGTTATTAGAATCATTAATTAATTACCTTTACACCTCAAGGTTCCTTTGTTTAGAAACTCTTTAACTGATCACCTTTACACCTCAAAATATTGAATACGAATTTTTTTTTTTTTTTTCTAAAAAATCCTATTACTCAGGCCTTAATTTATTTTAGGAAAATTTATAAAAATAGAATCTTTTAGTTGAGAAACAAGAACACGAGAAAAAAAAAAAAAAAAAAAAAAAAAAACTTAACTTTGTTATAACAACCAAACATATGCACTTTATCACTGTTGTCCAACTTTTTATATGGGTCTACTTTATAACTAGTAAAACACAAATGTTGGACTGTTTCTTATCCATGAGGTATAAAAGCTTTCTTCTCATTGTAGTTTTTCCCTTATTTTAAAGACCTATTTAACATTTCGCCTAAAACCCCTAATAATATTGAATTAGTGAGATGCTAGATTGATCGGATGAAATATATATATATATATATATATTTTGCTAAATGGTTGAAATATTTCATCTTCCTATGTAGATGAAGTCAGATGAAACCTTAGACATTTATTATTAGCTTGAGTTTAATTTGAGTTTTCTAATTTTGTTTATCACTAGTAATTGCCCTGTCTTAAAAAGAAGAGAGGTACATACA
Organism: Morus alba; assembly: GCA_012066045.3. Classification (NCBI taxonomy): domain Eukaryota; kingdom Viridiplantae; phylum Streptophyta; class Magnoliopsida; order Rosales; family Moraceae; genus Morus; species Morus alba. The sequence continues at coordinate 2,288,858 of CP050237.2, read as the reverse complement.
AAACAAAACAGTAACCTTTTGAGGTTGGGAATGTCATTTCACAAAAAAGAAAAAAGGAAGACATTGGGATATATGTAGATAATACAATTTTCCCTGTGATGCATAACCTATTTTTGTTAGTACTTTAGCTACATATACTAACTGTGGGTATGCTTTATTGAGACTAGTTTTATGCGCAATTCTTTTTTTTTTTTTTTTTTTTTTTTTTTTTTTTTTTTTTTTTCAAAACACCCCATTTTATTTTCTTCATGCGATTGCTGACTAAAATCATGTGATTAAATTTAAAAAACATCTATAACTAATATAGAAGTGAGGATGACTTTTGTACTTCAACCTTTTGGTTGAAGTAATCTAATGGTTAAATTTGCCTTTTTTTTTTTTTTTTTTTTTTTTTTTTTTTTTCACTTTAGTTGCAATGGTGTAGATTAAACCACATGGCTTATGCCTTCTCATAGACCTCATACTTTTTTTTTTTTTTTTTCACCTCATACCTTCGTACACACACTAATCATAAGATATCTAATGCTAATTGAAACCTCTTTTTTCATTCAAATTACTTCAATCATATGTTCTTCATACTCGTGAGTAATAACAAAACAATTGTAAGAATTTAAAGTTTCTAATTTCTTTTTCTAAAGTTTAAAAATTTGATTTTGAATAACTTCCACTACAATTCTAATTATCATATATTTTTTAATTGACTATTATTCGAATTTTTGAAATTATGACAAAGTTTAATTGAAAACACTACAATATGATATAGATATAAAGAAATTAGTACCATATATTCTATTTCCTAGCTTCAAAACAAAAATTATGTTGCCTAACTATTTAGATAAAAATAAAAATAGTAAAAATAGGCCAATATTTTAAGTATATAGGCAATATTTAGTTATTCCTAGCTTCAAAATAGTTCAAAAGATAAGTTATGCCTTGTCAACTTATTTCATAACCGGAAAAATTAATTATTAAACATCTACAAGAAAAAATATAATTTGGCTTTTTTATAATTATAAACTTTGATTTTAATTCATCTCAAATTTAGACGCTTTGCAAAATTAATTATTAAACATTCTTCATTATAACCGTTTTTTATTTATATTTGATTTGATTTAGACGCTGGTGCATGTGATCACATTTTCAATAACCGTATAATTCAAATTTAAACCTCTTTTCTTAATCACTTTTTTTTTTTGTTGTTTTTGTTGTCAATAATAGCATGAAGAACACTCCATCGATGGAGTACCCCACCATATAGAGTTACCCTTTTATAATTATTACCAAAAGAAAAAAAAAATGTTGTTAAATAAGCCTGCTACGTCATTACACCCGTAAATTAAATTATATACTACTTAAAGTTCAATTATCCATGTATACCATTTTGATGCGAAAAGTAGGCTTAACTTTCTTTATAAAGGTAATTATATTTCAATTTCAACTCTCTAAAAGTGGTATAATTCTAATTCACCCTCAGCAAATGGTCCAAAAATTCTCACAAAGTGGAAGAGCTCTGAAAGCTTAGCCGGCTTCATCCAAAAGGAACATCTTTCTTGTTGTCCTGCTCCAAACTCCTAACTCCTAAAATATGGTTTCTCTAGCCAGCAAAGAATATCGATAAGTACAACAAGGAAGCTAGCACTTGTATTTGACTTTCATCATTCATTCAAGTTAAATTTAAGCGCCGTTCATCTCACCGATTCGAGTTTAGAATTCATTAGCTCTTCCTTTGTCTCTTAGGACAATTTCTTTACCTTCTGCAGACTATATTATAGGTAGCTAATAGTCAATTTCAGCATATAATCAAAGATTGCTCAACTTTGAAAAGCAAAAATAAATAAATAAATAAACAAGAAGTCAAATTGCAACATGTTATGTATGTATGCAATAATCTTTGAGAAAATTTTAAGTTTACAATTATTTTTTCCAACTCTATTATTTACGTCACTACATAAAATTTTGATGTCACTTTTAAAAATAACTTGTGGGATACAAAGTGATAACTTACAGGTTACGAAAGATAACATGCAGGTTATTAATGGTATAAGATAAATTTAATAACAGCGGCAGAAATAAAATAGTATTATTTTATTAATGGCATTTTTTAAAATTTCTCATATCTTTCCTCCCAAGGAGAGAGCAACTTCCATCTTGTTCATGGAATGAACCAAAGGATAGATCAATTTAGCCCTTCATAGGCTTGTAAAGACTTTTTTTTTTTTTCTTCTTTTCGGGTTTTAATGCTTAATTTTTGACTTAACAGCTAATATATATCATTGGCCACAAAGGATATATAACCTGTTATAATACAAAAGACACATTTCTGAAAGAAAGTATGAATAACCAACCATGCTTTGCTAACGGCAAAAGCAAGGTCGTTAATATTATAATGTTTAGTCCCTAATTGGTGAGAATAATTAAGGAATAAGGATGGCTTAATAAGATTTACTAGCGTTACATATTTTGATAAAGTGAATAAAACTAGCATTTTTTTGACTTATGTCATATGACAGTCCATAAAAAGTTGTCAAAATAATAAAACCGACAGAGTTGAAAAGTTGTCAAATTTGTTTTAGATTGTAAAATTTGATAAAAATTTTATGAATCAGGCTGCACAAATGAGGTTCAAATTTCACCTATTTATGGCCAATAATATATTGTTTATGAACCTTAACTGGATTCTGCACTTGGCTTTACATTGTTGTCTGATAAGGCGATCTGGTAATTCCTGATACCATGCAAAGGCCACTTGATAAACCGAAAGAAGAAAAAGTTTTGTCAAGGATGAGTGAAATTGTAATCATCGATGAGATATTTATTAATGAAATCCTATCTGGAAATAGATAGATTTTTATATACTCAAAATTAAGACCTTGTTATTCTATTTGTCCAACGCTATAGGCTTGTCTAAGCATTTCCCCATTTAAAATGTGAATTCAAACCAATTAACTGCTTTTTGTTTGTCTTGAAAACAAACAAAACTAGTGATGACAGAGATAACAAAGAATGGTTTGTAACTCACAACATTTCATTACTCCTTTCTGTACTTTGCGGAGAGTTTATGGCATTTCATCATTTCCTTCCCTATCTTCTCCTTCTTCTCTTAACAACTCTATTTTCCGGAGTTTTTGGATACCATGTTTTCATCAAAAGATCTTTTATGTACCCTTTTAACTGCTCTGTACAATTCAGGACATGTAATGCTTCATTATACCACACCAATGATGGTTTCACAAAAGAACAAGTTGCTTCTTTTTACAAAGTCAATACATCCCAAATCAAGTCTATAATGGATGCAAACAAAGAAGATTTCCTCATAACTGTACCTTGTTCTTGCTCATCCATACATGGAATCACCGGATATTTCTTCGACGTGCTCTACGCGGTGCAGCAAAATGACACTTTTCTGGATGTTTCAGCCAAGTTTTATAATGGGCAAGCTTGGAATTTTGAAGAGGACCTGAAATACTTTCAGGCGGGTACAAACTTTGCCATGCATCTTCTTTGTGGATGTTCCGAAAGTGACTCCCAAATTATTGTGACCTACACAGTTCAGGACCATGACACGCTATCATATATTGCAACTCTCTTGTCAGCCAGATTGAGTAACTTGGTTAGATTGAATGGAAATTTGGCTGACAATCCAGCATACATAGAGCCAGGTTGGGTGTTGTATGTGCCTATGGAGAAGAATGGAATTAAATCATCAAATAATGGTGAGCTTTTTTTGACAATTGCAATCATGGGCTTATAATAAAAAACAAAAGAATATTTGTTATTTGTAATGAAGCTCTATAGGAGTGGAGTTGACTATGTTGTCTATTTTTCCTTTTTGTGTTTTTCTGTTTCTGTTTTTACCATAAGGTAAGAAACGCAAGTGGGAAATTGTTCTTGGGATATTGATAGGCGTAACGGTGCTTTCAACCGGCACCCTGATCGTCATCCTTCTCAGAAGAAAAAGATCCCATAAAAAGAAAGAGGAAGATCCAAAAGCAATGTCCAAGATTCGGAGTGCCAACAAATCCTATTCCTTGCGCAAGAATTTCGTTTGCACAGAAACCATGGAAGGTTAGATGAGAAAAAGAAGCCTACTGTTTATGATTCTTACCATATTGGCTATGTCTTGTATCACTTATAACAGAAACTGCTCGTGTAGTTAATCTAAATCTTGTGATTTTACAGATGTCACAGGTTTTGATTCAGAAAGGCCTGTGGTTTATGGTATTGAGCAGATTGCAGAGGCAACAAGTGACTTTGATGAGACTAAGAAAATCGGAGAGGGCGGATATGGGAGTGTGTACTATGGAGTACTTGGAGAGCAGGTATGGAAAAGTCTCCTCAATTTCTTTTCCCATTACTAGCTGAAACTAACTGATTTTTTCACAAGATAACTCATTATAATCAAACTTTTTAGGAGGTTGCCATAAAGAAGATGAGATCGAATAAATCGAAAGAGTTTTTTGCGGAGTTGAAGGTCTTGTGCAAGATCCATCACATAAATGTGGTGAGTAAATAAACTGACCTCTAACGTGGGCAAAAGAAAAGCATTGAGTGGATTTACATGTGAAATCTGTCTTTTAGGTGGAGCTTTTGGGGTATGCTTGTGGAGATGACCACCTCTACTTGGTTTATGAGTATATTCAGAATGGTTCACTTAGCGATCATCTTCATGATCCATTACTACAAGGTATTTCAAGCAACTAGTGACAGGATTCTAAGTTCGGGTGAAGAATTTTCGGGGCTCAAATACATAAAAACTTAAAAATATAGTTATGGTTCCTTTTCCCCGTTCAAATAAAGCCAGATTCTATTGTAACTCACTTGATCAGTGCATTTGTGGATGACCATGGTCTTTAACTTTGATCATAGTGAGTGGAACTACATTGCTTATTTGGTCCAAGTATGCCGCAACTTTATACTTTATATTTACCTCAGGGAGAGAAGATCAAATTGCAGATTAATGAAACAAAATATGCCAAATGCACCTTTATCAAACGGGACGAGGGCCCTAGAGGATTGACAGGGCAAGCTGCTAACTGTCGGATATGAGATATCCATCCTAGTCACTATGGAATATAGATACGTCCGAAGGAATCAATGTTGGACTTATTGGATCCTTAGCAATTCATGCGAGGATTTCACATTTGAGGATCGACAAATCAAATGATATTTTTGTTCCAATTTTTGCCACTTCTTCTCCCTCTGAATCAAACTTTTTCCTGCCATAATAATTCAATTCCTATTAGTTTCAAGGTTTTATCATAATTTTAACGTCCCTTGAGATAAAATGATCATTAACTTGACAGAAAGTTGGTACTGAAATCAGGTCACCAGCCACTGTCCTGGACTGCAAGAACACAAATTGCACTGGGCGCGGCAAAGGGCATTGAATACATTCATGACCACACAAAAGCACGGTATGTACACCGCGACATAAAGACGAGTAACATCCTTCTTGATGAGGGGCTCAAGGCTAAGGTACCTAAAACATGATCATCTTTACTGTTCTTAAACTATAATTTTCTGTTTTTAATTTTATTTCTGAATACATGTTTAGCTCATACTTTTAGGCATTGCCTTGGCCTATCCCTCTCTACAGGTAGCGGATTTCGGTTTAGCAAAGCTTGTTGGACGAGCCAACGAAGGTGATTTCATTTCAACACGATTGGTTGGAACACCGGGCTATCTTCCTCCAGAGTGAGTTTTATGCGCTTAGCAGTCGAGGTTTTGCCATGCAAGCAAAAGTACTTCGATCATACGTTTTAGTAGATTGTTTTTTGACACTGTACGTCTTTCAATAGATCGGTGAAGGAGCTCCAAGTGACCCCGAAAACCGATGTATTTGCATTCGGAGTAGTACTATCAGAGCTGATTACAGGGAAACGCGCACTTATCCGTGACAACCGAGAGCCTAACAAGATGAAATCTTTGATCACAATTGTAAGTTAAACTTGGAACTCGATATATATCTACTGATTCTCCCAGCTTGACAACACGCAATGACACAAACCTTCGCACAACCGAAGATCTTAGCGAATCAATATAAGCTTGTTCGTTTGCATTTTTTGAGTTAAAAGTGATTTGAATTCAAATCTTGATTTGAGTTAAGGTGTATTTGAGTATGGTTTGAGTTGAGACTCGAATTTGAGTATGTGTTTAGATGGACACATTTTGAGTTATGGTTTGAATTGAGAATCTATTTGAGTTTGTGTTTAGGTGGGTTAAAACTTGAATTTGTATTTGGATAATATTTTAATAAAGACTCAATGGTGATGAAAAATTTTAATAGGGTATATGGGTGGAGCTTTATTCGTCTCTTCGTTGTGAACACATAGAAAAAAATCATTTCAATTGGAATTAAAATGAAAAAGTTATGATGTTTTTAAGAATAGAAAAAATATTGTTCATTAATTTGAGTTTGAGTTTAGTAACTTGAGTTGAATGGAGAAATTTGAACTCAAATTTTAGCCCTAAACTCAAATTAAATCTCAAGTTCAAACTCAAATTTTACAAAAGAACATAAACTTAAATAAAATTATAACTTGAGTTCAGATTTTTTTTTAAGTTAAACTCTAAAGAACAACCCTAGGTGTTTAGGCATGCTTCTGATGTTGCCTATCAAACAAATAAAATAGACTTTTTTCTCCCACATAAAATTGGCTGTTACATGGCTGTACTTGTATACGTACCTAAACAGATTAAAAAAATAAAAAATAAATAAAAAGGCATACTAGCTCTTTTTGTCTTAATCTATCCCCAACAATGAACATAATGGGGAGTTCTATTTTCATCGTATCATCAGATTAAGAGTATATTCCAAGTTGAAGACCCAGAGTCAGCTTTAGAAGCTGAAATAGATGGAAATCTACGAGGCAGCTACCCCATTGAAAACGTATTCAAGGTACGCCAACTTAATCTATGACAAATCTATCTTCAACCTAATGGTAATTTCACTTATCATTGTAGTCAGTGGCGAAGCCAGAAACTTCTATTGGGAGCACAATAAAAAATTTTAAGGAAACTTTTATTAAATGGATCACAGTTTGGATTTTTCTTGTAAAGGGGGTCATAACTTAAATTTAAAAACTAAAAACATTTTTACATATATAACTAAAAATGTTAAAATCTGAGTCTCTTATGCATGTGGCTCTACCACAGTTGTACTTCCAAATATTCTAAATACAAGGTTTTATGGACCCCATTTCCGCCACTAACAATCTAGCACTGCCCCAACTCAAACTTTTCAAGTGGGATTTTTTTGTTTAAACATTTTACATTAACTTATGATTACAAATAACTTTTTTTTTTCCCCTCTCAGATGGCAAAAATTGCAGAGTCTTGCCTGAGTGAAGATGCAGTGGACAGACCAGAGATGAATGAGGTTGTTGTGATGTTGTCTCAAGTTGCAATGTCCTCTATTGAGTGGGAAGCATCTCTTGGAGGAAGCAGCCAGGTCTTCAGTGGGGTATTCAATGGAAGATGAAAAAAATAAAATAAAATATCTGTCATGTTATTATTTATGTAAGTGACTGAAATAGCTTAGCTGGTGCTGTTGTAACTTGCTGATTCTTCTGGGATAATATCGACAAGCCTGAAAAGGATGGAAGGAGAGCATGTGTGAATAGTGGTCGGTATCATTAACTTGTGAATTTAACACCTCGTACTCATCTTAAAAAAAAAATGATAATAAATAAAGGTTGACGCAATGTAATTTAACCAGATTTGTCTAATAGTGGAGTTGAAATGATTAGCAGATGAGAGAAAAATATAGCAAAAAATAAAAATAAAAATAAAATGGTGTTCAAGTTCTTGCAACTTCCAAACTGGTTTTGCTTTTGTGACTTTTTGTTCTCAAGTAGTTCTCCTTCATAGACTGTACGGATTAACAGATCAAAATTACCTATTGGTGCCTTCCCATTTTCTAAAACTATTGTTTCAAGGGCCTTCTTAGTGTTATTAAGTTGTCGTTTTCTAGATCTTGTCCTTGTTTAGCATGTTGTCGTTTTTCAAGGACATTGAAGTCTTTCACCTTGTTGTTTTTAATGTCGTTTTGTATAAGATTCCCTTTTTTATTCCTTTGTAAATGATGTCGTTTTTATCAGCTTTGTCGGTCAACTGTTGTCGTTTCATGATGCACTCGTGTTTTAAGTTCCTGTGGCTTTTTTGTTAATTGCCCTTTTATGGATTGTTGTCGTTTCTCGAATTGATTGTCGTTTTTAACCAATATCGTTTGTAACGGTAGTTGTCATGTCAATGGGATATTGTCGTTTTCATGATGCAGTCGTTTTTTTAGTTGATGTGGTTTTTCTAGATTATTGTTGTTTTTATAAGAAGCTGTCGTTTTTACTTGTTGTCATTAATTTTTTGTCTTTTTTTTAGAGGTTTTTAAAAACCAAGTAAATGAAAAACAAATATGGCCTTGAATCGCAACAACGGTTAATCAAATTGTAATTTATTATTCAATTTATTAATTCATTAAAATGGAAAGGTCCAAAAAAGGAAAACTTAAAATTTTCTTTAACGGCATCCGTTACTCTGTCATCGTTGCTGACACAATGACTCAATCGGAGAGAGAGAGCTCGGATCATTGAAAGGCTTTTGCGGCGATAAATGTTGCAAATCTGGTTGTCGTTTGTACGCTGTGGTGGTTTTATGAAAAAAGACCAGACGAAAAATGTTCAACGTCAAGGTTCATTGCTTTATTATCGAGATCGAAGAGATATCTCATGTAAGGCTACATTTTTGTCGTTTCATGAATCATGTCTATGTTGTCGTTTCTGAAAGGATAGTTTTTTCAAGGGCGTCATAATTCTATTTAGTTGTCGTTTCTGGATGATGTCATTTTCAAACTGTGGTTTTATCATGATGTCGTTTTGCGAAAACATAGTAATCTCTTCTGATTCTGGCCATTGTCGTTGTAAAATTCAATGTCGTTTTTCAGTCGTTGTTTGATGGGTTGTCGTAGTATCATGGCCGCTGTATAAATTTATACAGAACATTGTCGTTTTTATCTTTTTGTTCTTTTGAACTGTTGTCGTTTCAGGACGTAATTTTCACTTGCAATTCTTAAAATGAGAAACAAAATAGAGAAATAAACCAACGCAACGGAAAACTACTTAGACGGCGTCGTAGCAGTTTGGGAGCAAACATTCTTTACACATTTTTCCACTTCCACATTTAACCGTCTGAGTTGCGTTGCTCCATTATCGTTTCCGAACTGCGACTCAGAGATCGGAGAGAGAGACTGAGAGCGCTCAGATCACGGAACATCTTTTCCGGCGATGTGTGTCGCGGCGTAACTTCTAGATGGTTGACGAAGCCCTCAATTTCCTTCATTTTCGTCTACTTCTCCTGATTGTGGGCTCTTGTTTCTCTCAGATCCCATTGATCTCTGCAAGGCTGATCTGATTTGCCGGAAACCGCAGGAAGAAGTCCGATGGCCGGAGCTGTCTCGGCGCTGTTCCTTCTCGACATCAAAGGCCGCGTTTTGATCTGGCGCGACTATCGCGGCGACGTCTCGGCCGTTCAAGCCGAGAAATTCTTCACCAAGCTCATTGAGAAAGAGGTTCCTTTACCTAATTCGTTCTCTTAATTTTCAAAAGTTGCTATTTTTTTTCGCTATAATTTTCTCGGAATTAGTTGAGTAGATCCGGTTGAGTGATTGGTTGCCGAGAAAACGAGTGAAGAGAGAAAAAGGAAAAGACAAGAAATTTACTAATGTTTGTGCTTAAAAGAAAACAAAGTTAGGAACTAACAATTGAGTTAGGTTTAGTAGAGATTTGTGCTTGCTCAATTCAAATTAGTTATCGGTTAAGCTTTATTTGCGAGTATAGATTTGATCTGTTCAATGCTTGTGGTTTCTGAATTATGATTCAGGGAGATCCAGAGTCTCATGATCCAGTTCTTTATGACAATGGCGTCTCCTTCTTGTTCATACAGCACAACAACGTTTTCTTCATGGCGGCAGCCAGGCAAAATTGCAATGCCGCCAGCATTCTGTTCTTTCTTCACCGCGTAGTTGATGTAAGGGCTATTGGTGATTATAATTTCAGAGTATAAAAGCAAATTATCATGTGTGTCATACTGAATTGGAACCTGATATTGCAATTTTGTGCAGGTGTTTAAGCATTATTTTGAAGAATTAGAAGAGGAATCACTTAGGGATAACTTTGTGGTTGTGGTAAGGGGATATATGGGGCATTGGTTTTGGTTTATTTGTTGTCGTTGAATCAATTCTTAATTGATAGGTCGTGAAGTTTCTGTTAGGTTCGCTATTGACCTGATGCCATGTTGTCTATGCAGTATGAGTTGCTTGATGAAATTATGGACTTTGGTTACCCTCAATTCACTGAAGCAAAGATCCTCAGTGAATTTATCAAGACAGATGCGTATAGAATGGAGGTTACACAGAGGCCTCCAATGGCTGTCACGAATGCTGTGTCTTGGCGAAGTGAAGGAATACGTTACAAGAAAAATGAAGTGAGACTTTCTTCTTTCTTTTAAGAAAATACTGATTTGTGTGTTACCCTATGGAGTCACTGATAAGAGTCCTTGTTTAACAGGTTTTCTTGGATGTGGTTGAGAGCGTTAATATCCTTGTTAACAGCAATGGACAAATTGTGAGGTCTGATGTTGTTGGGGCATTGAAGATGAGAACTTATTTGAGGTGAGTTGGCATTTTTTGGGATTTGTTTGTCTTCCTCTAGTAAGGGATGTGTGTTATTATTATGCTTTTCCTTGTCTAACCTTTGACTTATTAGTTATTTCATCTGTGCGGGCTCTGCTGCAGTTTCATGAGTTAATCCATGCAAGAGCCATATGTCCTCTTAAGGAGTCCAGTAAATCCAACCTTAGAAACCATACACCTGCACCATTTTATTTTGGGTTATTTACCTTTTTGTACCCTATCTTTCATGTTTATTTAAAAAGTATACTTTCAATATTTAATCTCATCGGATGTATACCTTCAAATCACATTTAATACATAAATCCATACCTTTTCTTGGTCAACGCCCAATTTTGATTTTAGAATTACCCAAAAGACCCTTAAAAAGGAGAAACTAATTAAAAATTGAACAAACAACAAAAACCTGTAATAGTTTTTTTTCTGTAAAAAAAAAAAAAAAAAAAAAGAAAGAAAAAAAGAAAAAACCCCTAGCCAAAATGCGCATTCTCTATACCCATAACCTGTGTAATCCCCAAAATTCAATTGCAGGGTTACAAACCGATATCAACCAAACTGTGTGCTGACCCAAACTTAGGTGTGTATATATATATATATATATATATATATATATATATATATATATATTGAGCTTTGCAATCTAAAACACATAAACCTGTAATCATTTGTTGATTTCATCTACAAAAAGTGCAACTCACCTTCATCTTATGATTGAAACCCATTTTCACTCTTTCTCCAACCCACTTTTACAAATCACCATTTTAATAAAAAGCAGCCAACCCCCAAAAAAAAAAAAAAAAAAAAAAACTATGAACACAATCAGCAAAATGAGAAAAATAAGAACCCAACAACATTTACCATAGAAGCTTCAAAACCCATGTCCAGAATCAAAAGACGAATATTGATATGTGTCCGTAGACAGAGTACTATTTGAAACCCAAAAGTTTTGTGTCAGGGAGAGATAGAAAAGAAAACAAAAGGCAAATGTGAGATATGATGAAAATGGTGAATAATAAAGAGTACTAGGTCCAACAGGTCTCCGACCTCCGGCAATGACTGGCTTGGGGACGGTTGAGGATTTTTTTTCTTTTTTTGCTGAGTTAAAAAATTGACTTAAAAGACTGAGGGTTTAAGTGGTTGGGAGTGAAGAGAAATGGGAACGGGGAAGGACTATGGAGTGAGGGAATTTTCTTTTGGGTTCTTTTTTCTTTTTTGTTCTTTTAACTTATTAGGGGTTTTTGTTGTCTTTTATTTTCATTATTTTTCTCTTAAGGGAATTTTGGGTATTTGAGGTCAAAATTGAGCATTGATTAAGAAATTATATATATTTGTGTATTTAATGTAATTGGATGGTATGAATTTGATGAGATTTAAAACCAATGATTTACTTTTTAAATAAACCCAAAACACTGGGTATAAAATTGTAAATTTCCCTTTTATTTTTGCAGCTAGGACTCTATTATCCACTTGAGTCAACACAATAATGACTCCATAATGCATTTCTTCTTGCCACAATCTGTCTTATATTATGGGTGTATTAACTGAACTGGACCTTGTTGAAATTCATTGCAGTGGGATGCCGGAATGTAAACTTGGCCTAAACGATCGAGTGTTGTTAGAGGCACAAGGCCGAGCAACAAAAGGGAAGGCCATTGATTTGGAAGACATCAAGTTTCATCAGTATGCAACTTACCTAGAATTGTGTTGTCATTCATACAAGCATTTTGGATTTAAAATTTCTGATTTCTGTGTCAGTTCTCATTCTCAAATTCTGGTGTAGGTGTGTGCGTTTGGCTCGGTTTGAAAATGACCGCACAATATCCTTTATACCTCCTGATGGTGCTTTTGATCTCATGACTTATAGACTCAGCACTCAGGTTCAACTTGTGCCTCACAATTCTTTTTTCCTACTTCATCCTTGTGAGTTGCTCAGTTATGCTAAATATCTCAAATTTCAGGTAAAGCCCTTGGTTTGGGTGGAAGCTCAAGTTGAAAGGCATTCAAAGAGTCGTGTTGAGATTTTGGTAAAAGCAAGGAGCCAGTTCAAGGAGCGTAGGTACTGTGATCTATATATAAAATTCTAATTACATTATGTGGATAAGGCAAGGACTTAGGATCTGGTTACTGTTTAATCATTTCTCTAGATAGTCGCCTTCTCTGAGTTTTGTTTCACTTAATAAACTTTAAATTATCTTAGTAATTATTCAAGTTCGATTTTACAGCACTGCTACAAACGTTGAGATTGAGGTGCCTGTGCCATATGATGCTACAAATCCTGACGTTAGAACATCAATGGGATCTGCAGCGTATGCTCCTGAGAATGATGCATTGGTTTGGAAAATAAGATCTTTTCCTGGTGGCAAGGTACAAGTTGATAATATCTTTACGTCTTTAGTAATGTCCGAAATTATGTTGTGCCTACACATGCTGAGTAATATGTAGGCTTCCTCTGAAGAATAATGTTTAAAATAATGTTTAGGAGTATATGTTGAGAGCGGAGTTTTGCCTCCCCAGTATCACAGCAGAAGAAGGTGCTCCTGAGAGGAAGGCTCCTATACGAGTGAAGTTTGAGATACCATATTTTACAGTTTCTGGAATACAGGTATGCATTAATAGACATCCGTTTTTCTGTGATATAAAAATCTTATTGGTACACTTTTGTCAATATACCATGATTCATATTGACAGATATTTTAACTTCATTAGCTTAATGAGCTCTGGTGTGTATGTGAATGAACAAGGAGGAATCTTTTTTCATGGTTCGGATGGTTGAAAACTTTTCTGGAATTACGCTTGTTCGTAAATTAACCTAATCTGAAAAACCGATTGTAAATTAACTGAATCTGAAAGACTTATCTTGCACTCCGACTTTCTCTTTGCTCAATGACATTTATATGATATAGATGTATTTTGAAGGGGCAGAACAGATTTAACTTGATGGCAACTACATTCCAAATAATTAAACAAAAAAGAAAAATGGTGGATTTATTGAGTCAACAGTTATGTAAAGCACGGGGTTTTGCAGGTTCGCTACTTGAAGATCATTGAGAAAAGTGGATACCAAGCTCTTCCATGGGTGAGATACATAACAATGGCTGGCGAGTATGAACTTCGACTAATATGAATGCAACTCCAACTTGGTGTATCCAACCCACCCCATTTTTATGCCTACCTTTTGATCCACTAAAGACCGAAACATGTGGATAAGTTAAAGATCGTCGAGAAAGTCAATTTGTTTTAGACCGGTCCCTTAATGAGAAAAATATTTGTGTTCTGGCCTTATTTTGTCTGTTATTATTTTTTACTTCTCTCCGTAGGTGTTGTAAGCTTCTTATTTGCTGAAAACTAAAATCAATATTTGTATTGAGTCACCAATTAACCGTTCTTTATTGAGTTTTCTGAAAAATTTATACGATTCTTTACGTTTAGGCCAGAGCAGTTGACTTTTCTTGGCCTATTTATGTATATTTTCACTGTACATTCTTGCAATCATAACGGTTTTATCTCTTCTTTTCTTCCTCTTTTATTTACCGAAGCTCATTTTTTTTTCGGCCAAAAATTCGCCAAAAGTACTTAAAAATATGTTTCTCCTGTGCACGCATCAATATGGAAATAGCCTAGTGAAAGTAGCATCATGCCAAACGATTTGCGCAAACTTACCCCTGATAAACTGTTATTCAGTTTTGCATTTTATGGTAACGTTAGCTGGATTAGAAATCTGTACTTTGAGTAACTTCGCAGCTTTCAGATTATTCTCATGCGATGATGAAACTATTAAAGAACAGGTTTTGCACAAAGGAGACAAGGAATTTTGACACCAAATGACTAGCAAAACCGCCAGAGGAAAGACGGTCGATAGCCTTACAATCCCGGGGCTTTCATTCAATCTACTAAACAACGTTAAAGTTCACAGCAAATTCATACTAGAACACAGCTTTTTCACTGTGATATTCATATAGCTCATACAATTAATGCCCGTTTTTCATGTCTTTGACACTCAGCAACCTCTGCAGGAATTGCTCAAACGCCTCTTCCCGGCTCAGCATACTAACTCTGACATAACTTGGATCGACTCCAAAGCGTCTCCCACCTCTGCCCGCTATCTTACAATGTTCTCTTAAGAACTTCTCACAGTCTTCTATACTCTCATTGCTCTTCAACCACGCATATGCTGCTCGAAAAACAGAATTGCAAAATATTCAGTATAGGTGCTACTCATGCTTTCATCAATAAAAGCCAATATTAAGAGTTGGTAGAATAACCATTGGTAAAGTTATAATACAGATGTGAGATATGTTGAGAGTCTAGTACCAGGGTATGACTCGGTGAATTCTCCATGGAAAAGGCAGTATTCTTTTGGGTACTTGGGTAGACTGAAAACCTCACTGACCTCCTCAACAACTTCTCTTAACCTCTTCCATCTCTTGGCCATGAGCTGATGAGCAAATTCGAAGAAGTTTTCAGAGTTTCCTGGCTTCAAATCTTGGTAGCTGTCGCAAATCGCCCCCATGATCTTTGCAGCTCGGATTTGGGAGTCTTTCGATACACCAATCGAGCTTAGTTCTATGAACCTTGTCATCTTTCTAGCAACCTCCTCATCCTTAACAAGCGCCCAACTACCAAAACAAACCCAAAAAGAAAAAAAAAAAAAATGAACATCTCAATAAAACCACCAATTTGACTGATTGATAAGATTTAGTATGTAATGTAACCAAATTAGATTTAGTTTTTTTTTTAAGATCAGAAGCTAACCCAATGCGGGAACCAGCATGTCCTGTGCTCTTGGAAAATGTGAAGTACATGATGTCATAATCAGCAGGGCGAGTTATAGGGGTGTATTGTGGCCAATAGTAGGCAAGGTCATACAGAACCTTGCCTTCGCCAGTACCACTTCTATTCACGGCGGCTTCACGAATATTACCATCTGGGTTATTTGGTGAAGTGACCACTTCTATATAAGGTCCATCCTTATCATACGCATATGCATCACCACCCCATTTGTATAGCCCCGAACACAGAAGATCTGTCTCGGCCTGATATTGCTGCATATTAATCCAAAAAATTTAACACAAATTAATCATGTAATTAAGCTCTAATATCATGAAAATTAATAATAAGCCTAGATATATGCATTTTTTTAGTTGACTCATGTAGAGATTTTGAGTGCAATATAAAAAGATGAGACTTAGATTTCCTGTTCAACATATTATGTCAAGCAATTTAGAAGAAAATTAAGAGGCTTTTTAACTAACTTTTTCATTTGTTAATATTTGAGTTCATAAACAGTGTAACGTAGACATAAAATTAAAGTACAATTATCTAAAAAAGATAAAATCGGATGTTCAATGTTTTAAACTTTTTGATTATATTATTTTTTCTCACAAAATTTAAATTTCTATTTAAATATATTAACTAAACGGGCTCTAACTTACTTAAGAGAATCTCTTAATTTGGTCGACCAACTTATCTTAATTATGTGGTATATTATCAAATGGAACTATAACACGTGCCCATGTTATCATGTTTTTTCCTCAAGCAATGTCCAAAACATGTTACTAGCAAAGTGTAAGTGCTCGTGTCTAATGCATCATGTCTGTCTCTCTGTCCCAGGACCCCATGCAGACACATGCACGTGTCTACGACACTCTTTCTTTTCAACAGCTTCGGATTGCTTCAGTTTTTGGCGCAGACATAGAGACTAATTCGTTATTTTACCAACTCTAGAGCTAAAAAGGCTGTGCTTTCGTGTGCTTGTTTTGGCCAACAGTTCTGGCTTAGCATGTGGGTTGAAATGATTGGAAGACCAAGTGAAAAATCAACTTCTTTTCCAGCCAGAAGAAAAATTATAAATATGATAAATAAAACAAAAAACAAAAAATAAGGTCCGCTAAAGCCGGGCCATGAACAGTTATAGGTATAACCATGGGTCAGCTATAAGTACGCTTTGTTTCAAAATGGAGAAGCAAGATTACAAGTTCTTGTTTTCGTTGACTTTTACTTTCCAAATCTGATATGAATATCAGATCCAACAATTAATACACCTTAATTTTGCCATATGCCTTAAACAAAATTGTTATATTTTTTTTAAAGTAAAAAAAATGGTATATTTGAATTTACATCTTAACCAAAAAAAAAAAAAAAGTGCGTGACTTTAAAAAAAAAAAAAAAAAAAAAGTGTAAATTTACTGCTATAAAGCGCAAAAATAAATAAATAAATAATAAAAAATTCAGACTTGAAATATTTTATGTCTTGACTCATAGTTTTACAACTTCCCTTAAAAATCTTTCAACTTTAAAAACTAAAAACACAATAAAGACCAAAAAATAAAAAAGACAATATATAACTAATTACATTAGCAAAACAACTAGACTAAAAAGAAACTGCAAATATTGACTCACAATAATAACTATACATTGACTTAGTTGACGTTAAATTTCTTCCACCATATTACTTATTAAAAATGAAAGACTTACCGAGTAGTAAGGGGCGGCAGAGACGACGGGGACAGGCCCGGCCCCGCTACCGGGGGCAGTGAGAGCGTAGAGCACCGCCTGGTAAAGTTGCGTGGAGCCCGTCCCGACGACGACATAGCGATCTTCCACCGCGGCATTGCCGGCCACGCGGTGGAACCTCTTGATTGCTTCCTCAAGCTCCGGCTCCAAAAACCAGCACAGCCTCCTCATGTCGCTCATGTAGCTCATGAGGTCGTTTCCCTTGATCACCAACGTGCATTTCTCCCCCATCTTCCCCCAAAACGACTCGTACACCGTCGGATCACCACTGCTCATACACATACAAAACCGATAACGTTAATCAAAGTCAAAATCATCATGATCATTTTCATATTAGAAGTTAAAAAAAAAAAAAAAACTGGTCGAGATTAATGAGGTTATGTTCCTTGGTGACATTGTCGGAAGACAAGGAACATTTGTTAAGGGTTGGCTTGGCAGAGAGTTTCTCAGTGCCACACATCTTTCTCTCTCTCTCTCTCTCTCTCTCTCTTTGTTTCTTCTTTCTTTTTGATGTCTAAATAACTTTTGTTGGGTCTTAACTAGTGTTGGTTCTTATGTAAGAATTTGGTCGTTAATATAGTGGAGGAAAGGTTCATGTATTGAACCTTAATTCTTTATTATGTGTTATCTTGTTTTTTTTTTTTTTTTTTTTTTTTTTTTTTTTTTTCCTAATGAGAGATCTATTGTGTTGATCCTTTTGTCCTATTTTTAAGGGAAATGTAGATTCTTTTTGTGACTCTTGAATCTCCGAAATCTTGTCTAAATGTGAAGGTAGAAAATCTAGGCATAACAAATATGCATCTGGATTTACCATATTTTTGTTGCAGATTTGCATTATTCATAATTGCTTTGACATATCTAATATTACGGCCCAAATATGTAGGAAAAGGTAAGGGAAAAATAGTAACGTCTTGATTTCCGGATTTGCCACAATTAATATGGGATTGAAAATAGCACTTTGAAATCTCAAACCAGGCTTTACAAATGGAGAAATGGTATTATTAAATAGGTAGGACCGGAATAGAAGACAAGTCGGTAGATTAGATTTCATTCTGAATTTTTCATTTTCATTTTTCTGTTTTTGTGTACTAATTTATTAGGGGTTTCAAAAGAATAAATAGATGATCCAACATTGTGATAATATTGCATTTATCATCATGCATCCAGATTCATTGTTTCTTTTTATTTTCCTTTTTAAGGATAAACGACGTGATTGTACAAGTGGTGCTTTTTTGTTTTTCTGAAGGACGGTTAAAGGCTCAAAATTTGATCAAATAACTAGAAAAGAACTTTTAAGAGTTTTCAATGTTCTTTCAGAAAATAAATTTCGATTTTAAGGTTTCTCATTTGACAAAAAGTTAAATAACGGAAACAATTACGCATTTTTTTCTATCAAGAATATAACCATTTCATATCCCTTGACGTTGTTTTCAAAATATTTGGAGTCTGAATAGGAACTAATGAGCACTAAATATTTCCGTTGAAGTGTTCAGTCAATTCGGTAATAAAATTTACTATGATGATAAGGTCAATTTAAATTTAAGGGAAATTTTTGTTTTTTGCCTTATATACGATAGCCTATATTTTTTTCTTAATGAAAATTTTCATTAATAAATTACCAAATTACAAAAATAGTCGTAAATGACCATAACCTATCTTGAAATTCGGCCCCGAACATTGACCGGATCCACAAGTGAAGATAGATGAGGCACAAAGGTGAATACGAATCGAGACCCAATAAGGAAAGATCCACTCAGCACAAACAAAATCAAAGCTCGACCAAAGCTCATTAACAAGAACCTCTACAGTCGATGGATTAAACCAATCGACTGAGACCAAACCCTAATATTGAGGACACAAACGACACGACCTAAAAATAAATCTATAGGTGTAAACAAACGCCCACACTGTCGATAACCAACTCATATAGGTGGGCATAAACAAAATTAAAATGTGGGAAAGCCACATCCGTTATTACAAAATATAAACTTGACAAAAAAATGCCCTTATTAAAATTAACTAAAAACTATGAAACCTATGAATAGCCTCAACCATACAGGAATAGGTGTCGACGAGAAGTCAACAACCATTGTATGGAAGCCAAAGAAACTAAATCTTAGCAGAGCCATCGGGACAGAAGTGCAACCGCCACTGACGAAACTTAATGCAAAAACAACTCAAACGATGCCCTTGTGCCACATATCTACTAGCAACCTTTTGCTCCTCACAAGATCTACGCCTTCATCGTCAATGGACTACACCCATCAACCACTGACCACACTGACACGACCTCAGCCATCGTCTCGAGGACCAAGAGTCTGGCGACCAACCAATGATGCAACCAGACTCCGGCCCTAAGAAGAGATCCCAAACTCAAAATCCTACCCACCTCACGAGAGAGAGAAAAAGAGAGGAGAAAAAAAAAATCGATAGCCTATCCTTAACGTATGAGTATCTGTGCAACTATAATACCTTGGTCAACAAATATTGCTGTTAAGTATTTGATCTCTGAAATGCTCTCTTATTGAAAAACCAGGCACGTAAGATTTTAAGGTGAGCTTGGGTAGGTGTTCTCCAAACTCTTTGCTTCGTATTGAATCAATGTTGCTTATTCTTTGGTCTTCAAATTAACGAATTAATATACCGTAATCAAAGAAATGAGAGAAGTTTAAAACAGAAAATGATGACATTCTTTTGCCTCTAGAGATGGAGAGAGAGAGAGAGAGAGAGAGAGAGAGAGATCAAAAGATGCCAATATCTTCATTCAACCTTAATTATTTTTGCATATCCAACACCTCATTCATCTTCATGTTTTTGGTCGGCTGACTTTTTCTCATATTCAAATATCTCAATACTTTACTATCTTTTACAATTTTGTAGTTCGATCGTTTATTCTTTGTTTTTTTTTTTTAATACGTAGACACGTGAATGAAACTAGTTGTGTTGTTTGTTCTAAATTACATCATGAAGCTTTGACTTAATTAAAGAAATAATAGTTTTGCGCCGACACATGCTCTATGTTGCAGAGACTATAACAAAAGAAAATATGTCCAGTTATGGTGTTTTACTCTCTGTCTACATGAATCTCATGATCTCGCAATTTTCATGTGCCACCAAATGAATCGTGCATGTGCTAATTGATTATTTCACATGTGACCACAAACTTAAGAATCCCCATATATATATATATATATATATATATATATATATGTGTGTGTGTGTGTGTGCCCATGAATCAAAGCTCAGATTAACCCATAATCTTCTTTTACCACTTTTGAATCAAAAAGTCCCACTCAGATTAACCCGATAATCTTCTTTTACCACTTTCATTTCAATATATTCACATTGGGACTGAAATAAATTAAGAGATATAAGTTTAAAAAGAAACACAACTATCATATATTGATATCTATTCTTTAATCGCAGCCCAAAAAAAAAAGATATATATTTTAAGAAAAAACACTGTTATTATATCAGCATTGCCATGTGATAATATCGAGTTTCCTTTCTTCCAAATGGTTAACTTACAAATTCTCATATCTAGTAACTTTGGAATCTAAAATGTTAGCATTTGCCAAATCATGTCCACATAAATAAAGTAAGCATTCAATAGGTCCATTAGAAAAATAAGTATTTTTCTTAGAGCTGAATTGAAAAATTAACCCTAAAAACCAATCCTCTTTTCTTTTTTATCTCCATTTTCACATCATTTCTCTCTCGCGGATCTCCCATTAGTCCTTTCGTCCGTGTTGATACCTTTATCATGGTAGGATACCAATCGTCGCTGGTTGTCGGAATTTTTAGTATCACGGCGGGATACCCATAAGTATTATGATAGAATACCCACAATCATCAGTGGCTACTACTGACATTTAGTATGATAGCATTAGGGGTATATTGGATATACGAAGTTTGGTGGATAATATCCTCTGCAAATACTTTTTTTTTTTTTTTTTTTTTTTTTTTGCCATCTCTGTAAAGAGTCCAAACTTTTTGTCCTCAGTCTAGAGATTTGAAAAAAAAAAAAAAAAAGAGAGAGAGAGAGAGAGAGAGAGAGAGAGAAGAAGAAGTTTAGGCAACATGTCCTTTAATCCCTTTCCTTTGTGCTTTTTAACTCCTCTATCTTTGAATTTGATTTTAAAATGAAAAATGAGGGGCGTGAATCTAAAATTGTTTTTTTTTTAAAAAAAAAAACATAAATCTTTAGGCCCTTCATTGAAAGAGCATTTATCTAATTCCCCTAAAGATAATAATTCCATCAAAAACAAAGTTGGAGAAAGTTTTATCATCTTTGAAAAGTCTACACAGACTAGGTAGTTAGTACCGTGTTTCCCTTGGTGATTATTCTACCAAAAACAAAGGACACATCTACATTCAACATATCTTTCATCAGAATTCTCTTACTTCTCTTTCGCTCTTATCTTGGTGGCGTTCGTGTTGTGACGGTATCGCCCATGGTGCAGCGAGTTTTGTTGTCGCGAGCGACTCAAAGCGTTGCATGGAGCTTGCCCCCCACTTGAGGACGGGGACATCGCAGGGAGCTCATACTGCAGTGAGCTTGTGAGCACCAGACAAAGCCAAATATGGCGTTAGCGTGAGTCTTTTTTGGCTCGATTTGGTGTGATCCAATCCTGCAAAAGTATCTAGGCAAGATTTGCGGTCAAATTGTGTGTTTTTATTTAGTATTAGTATTTGGGTAGGAAATTGCAGGAACAAGGTAGAGGACTGCGGATGACATGGTAGACTACTATTGGTAATACAGTAGTAGCTGGATACCTCCAATAAGACACTAGATTACCTCAGTAACATGAAAGGTTACCATTGTTAAGAGTACCACTAGTGCAGAACTAGACGTTAGATTAATGCTGGTAACTTCGTATGATACAGTCAATATTACGGAAACCAAATCCTGTGTCTCCTTATTTCCGTCTCCTTTAATGTAAATACAGTAATATTATGACAGGTCAATTAAAAAGTTATGACATGGTATATTATTATTGAGAAAACATAAAAAGAGACAAGAAAAACCTAATCGAAATACTACCTAAGAGTATTTTGGATATTACGGGTTCTCTGTTGTGGCATTAATTGTCAAAGTTTCTTTCTAGAGGCCGATTGTGAAAGTTACCTATTTAGCCAATATTTGTTTTTTGAGAGATGCTGGCATTTTTTTTCCTTACAAATTTACCTTGTACGTTAGTTTTTTAACATTATAATGTTCCACGTACTCTTAGGTAGTCGGTCTCAACCGTCAAGCCATAGGATCGACAGCAAGATCACCAACGTAGTAGAGGTGTGATAATACATATACGACATATGAATATATGATATAGATTGGAAAAAAATATTCCATGTTTTATACATTGATTGGTTGTATAACTATCGATTAATTTCTCTTATAATTACACAGTTTCTTATCATGTATTATTAATTTCGAGATGCTGCATCCAATCCAATTTAATCCGGTAATATGTACAAAATGTAATTCTTTAATCAATATAATCTATATTAATACTACAAAGGAATATATATTCTAGGGTGTCAATCTCTTATTAAGTGAAAACTCGTTGGTAAATGGTAATCATCCCCATAATTGATATCCATCCTTTTTCATCTATTGACAATTGCCGAAAATAATGGCAAGTGATGACAAGTACAAAAAGCCAAACCCCTATATATTAAAAATCACTAAGCTATAAACTAGTAAAAGAAGAAAACGCAAAAGAGAAGAACATGAAAGATGATCCGGCTCAATGTTGTACGCATTTAAGCTATTTAGATTCAATCTTGTCTAACACTATGTTTGATATAAGAAAATGAAAATATGAAGAAAGAAGCATTACTAACCAGATACTTAGCTCCACGGGTTAGCAATTTGAATCATTAGCTCAGATTACCCTATTGATCTTCTTTTACTACTTTAACTTCAATCTCAACGACATATTCAAATTGGAGACGACAACGGTACCTTCACTAAAAATCGTTTCTTTAAATGTGAAAGTACCGTTTTCATAACATTAAAAATAAAGAGTGCAGCAAAATATTTTTTTTTGTTATAATAGACGGTATCAAAATCATTTTATTCTTTTATTGTTTGATAAGCCTAAAATTCCATCAACTGGTGGTTGATGACACGACGACAAGAGGACGAACTATTAGATGTATCTCTCTCATCAACCATAAGACTGCAATTATACCTACCTCTTAAGCCTGCCGAATATGATATGGTTCTGGTGTAATTTAGGCTCCCTGGATGTTGATAGAGGAAAGCATATTCTTCTTCGTTAGAAACGTGTGACATATACTCTTTAAGATTTTATTTACCCTTACGGTACTTTCGAGGGACAGGAGTTGCCAAATATTCGTGAAAGGATAAATCTAATTTGGAGGAACAAGGTCCAACTATTTGTAGTTCTATAAAAAGGAGAACGAGCTTCAAGGAAGGAAAAAAAAAAAAAAAAAAAAAAAGAGGAACCATTTGTAGAACAGCCATTGCAGAACCAAACGAATAAACTAAACACAATGACTTGACACATTAAGCTTGTAAAATACATCATCAAGAGAGACAGAGAGAGAAGTGACTGAATAGCTGAATCAAAGATCATCCATTAATCAAAACCGGAACAACAATATTGCATAAAATATATTATGTACTACTAGTCAATAAAAGAAATAAATAAAACAAAATTAGCTCTAACAATCATTAGGCAGTGCAGCAAATTTTAAGGCAGAAAAAATATAAATCGAGAATTCCAGACATCAAAAAAAAAAAAGTACAAACAAAGAGAATTTTAGGCAGTGCAGCAAATTTTTTTTTTTACAAAAAAAAAAAAAAAAAAAAGAAATTGAGATAGTGAAATATCAAAAAAAAAAAATGTACATTTTAAATAATATTTATTTTTTAAACTAAAAAATAGAATCCAAGAGACAAAAAGTATATATAGCATACCAATGTATGGATTGCAAAATTTGTATTAAGAAATGTAAAGAACATTTTCCATCATCATTTGGAGCAACCTGTAAGAAAGAATCGTGGCTTAGGAGAGGTTGAGGTGTATGTTATTGCTACGTGAATAAAGAGTATCAGATTTTCACATTTATAACATGCTTTTCTATTCATGATATATGATATTAGCTGTGATGTCCTTGTACTTTAAATTTCATGTCTTTAAGAAATAAAAGTTGCCCCTCGTTTTGTAAGTTTTATTATCGACTTGAATTTTTTTTTTTTTTTCAAAATGACAATAAAATAAACTTGATTGAAATATTTGATTATTTAACCATTAATAATTGAAGGGACTCTAAAGAGCACTGGTCTTTTTTTTTTTTTTTTTTTTTTTTTTTTTGGCTTTCCTATTTGGCCTTCAAAAAAAATTTATTTATGTGTCTCCTACAACTAACGATTGAGCAAATTGGTGGAATAATATTTACAGGAGCCAATGATGCTAAGCACCACTTATTAAGAGAAGGGTTATTACTATTTTATACATGTATTTTACCATTCTATGCTCATCAAAAAGTATTACCATCAATTTTTAACTCCATTGAAAGTATACCTTAAAATTACAGTTAAACATAAATCGATATCAATTATAACAATGCAAGAAAAAGTGAAAAGTGGAAATATCGACAGCAATTTTAACCTCTTTTAGAAAGACCATAAGAAATAAGTTTCAACCTAGTTAAGATTAAAGTGTTGATAACATACATGGTTAATATATTATCGTAGTTTTAAAACGTGGCTAAAATTTTAAAAATTATCACATATATGACATTATTTGATTATGTCGTAATAATGATATGAGACTAGAAAACAATATTCCATATTTTATATGGTTGGTTGATTGTATAATTAACAGTTGAATTCTCATATTACACATTTCATCATCATTTCATATTAAAAATTAAAGTTTTAAAAAATCTCAAAAATTCCTTGTGTCTCTCCCTCCATCCACTAATCCTACACAAATCTATAAGTTTAAAAGAAGAAAATGCCAAAAAAAAAAAAAAAGAGAGGAAGAATAAGGAGAATGATGCTCCACATTTATACCATGATTGAATAACGTGATGCTCTTTAACTGCTTTCTTTTCAGTTCTCCATAACAGATGCTAAAACTATTGGTGGGTTTGGTAAGGTTGGTGGGGTTTTCCTAAATACATGCTTTCTACAGCGTTCAAAAATGCTGTCGTATATAAGATCAAACTGGACTCCTGCTCTTTCCCGGTTCATAATGAAGAGTATGTGATCGCCTTCCACGATCTTGTAGTACCTGCACACAATCCAAGTTCCATATCTTGAATTTGCTTAATCATAGAATATCTGTTTATTGATGACATAAACCAAATGACCAAATGATCTTGCAGTATTCAAGCCAACTTTATCATGGACATCTTGGATGAAAAGATTTTTCTTAGCTGGCATTCTTAGATGCTAAAATGAAAAGTGAAACTCACGTTGTACGTGTTCGAACTATTTTGGAACTATTTTGGAACTATTTTGGATTCAATCTTGTTTAACGCTATGTTTGATAAGAGAAAATCAAAACAGGAAGAGGGAAAGGCATATAATCTAGGAGAGTATAAAATGAAAGGACCTTTCTCAGAGGACAAAGATAAATTAAGTGGAAAAGAAGCATTACTAACCAGATACCCGGCTCCAAGGGCTGGCAATCTGAATCATTAGCCACAAAGCGATTAGGATGTTCAATGGGAAGACGAGGGTGAGTCATGGATATGGTGTTAAGGGCTCCATCATTGTCCTGCCAATCCTCATCCCTGCATATGCATTCGCACAATAAATGAAACTGAAAAAATATATATATATACATTTTTTTTGCGGAGCACAAAATCAATGCTTTGAAGTTCTAGACTAGATATTCAATAAGCCAAGTCAAACTTGGTCATAGCATAAATGGATACACAAAAACTAAAGGTGAAAACTAGATTCGGGATGTGCACGCAAGTCAATTGTCAGCCACCAGATACTAGGAAGAAAACGATCTCAACCGTTAAAAATAAAATTTGTCAAGTAAACGCTTAGCTCATTTGTTCTCATCATCCAGTGGCTGAAATTAGGCTGCATGGTGCATCCTGAAAAAGGGATATACTCAAACTAAAAGAGTAATTTGAAGACCTACCTATAGCCTTTGTAAGGGGGTGAAACATCAGGAGGGTGACGCCATTGGCTCATCTGCAAAACTCTAATGAAAAGAAATGGATGAATTCCAAGTATGCCAGAAGGAACTGTGACACCGAAGATCTTCTTAGTGCGCTTGGTAGCATAGCTGAAGTAGTAAGTGTTGGGAAATGTATGTAAATGACTGTTAAGTCTTAGGGACCCTTGGATTGTAAGGTCTGGGAGGATCCAATCTCCTGAAGCAAATGGACCTGCACTCCCCAAGAGGCAATCAAGAAGACCCCAAATTCCCGCCTTCTTCCATGACATGTTGAAGTGATCGAAACCGAAGTTGTAATAGGCCTTCACCCACGGAATATCAAACCAATCGTAGATTATCACGCCTAAACAACATAGCTGCAGCAGACATATAGGTTTCATGCTCGTTCCATCTTCTGGCCTGCAGCAATTAAGAATCTCAGTAACTAATCTAGGATTTAGGAACAAGAAACAAGCTAACTCAAAAGCTCTCGAAAATTTTCATGTTGACAACAATAAATTTATAATCCTAATCTCAGTTGTTTTCTTCTGTTTTTCTTTTATGTTGGTAATAACTGGAGTAAAAAAAAAAAAAAAAAAGCAAATGATATGATACTCACTGCATTCCATCTATGTAGGTTCTTGTAGCTCCATTGAAAGCTCCAGACAAGGATGTTATACTCAGAACCCAGTTTTCATTAGTGTTCTCAAATCCCTTAAACTCCTAAAGTGAAACATATAATCAGTAAAAATAAAAAAATAAAATAAAAAAAAATTAACAAGAAAAAATAGAATTTGTCAATTTGCAGTAAATATAATTTGATACACACAAATTAAACCAACCTTATGAGCAAGCATTTGTTGAAGCACACGAACAACCTGCGCTCCGGCCGAATGGCCCACAAACTGAATTGGGTGATCCTCATCCCATTCAGGGTAGTGCCCTGTATAATTATATTCCAAAAATAAATAGATAAATAAATAAAATTTATACACAAAATTTCATCAAAACAATAAGATTAGTGAAAGAAGATGAACCTTGTTCATAAACACGACCAAACTGGGAGTGCCCACAAGCCTTGCTGTGCTCTTCTCCATAATCCACTTGCCCACCTTTCAAATAATAGAACAATTCTCGAGCCCTGAAAATCCCAATACCGTTAATAATTTTGCTTATATACAAAAAGATAAGTTTTTTTTTTTTTTTCTTTTAAATGATGATTATTATTATTATTATTATTTTTTTTTTTTGAAACCTTTTCAAACACAAACACAATAACAAACCTATCGTAAATGCTCGTCAAGGACCCCAAATCCGGCACGAGAACTCTTTCGTCCTTCTTCTCCGCTCCGGCGAAATACGACAAGCCTCCCAACCTCTATAAAACCAAACCCAAAAACAACAAAAAAAAAAAAAAAAACGTTTCTTTTCTTCTTCAGAAAACCAAATTCGAACCAATTTTTCACAGTGAAGAAAAAGAAAAGATAAGAAAAAAAGTTTACCCCTTTGCCGAAGCCGAAGATTCCGTGGACCAATACGATCGGAGGGAGATTGTCAGCGTTGACTGTTGTTGCAGTCGTCTCTGTGGGGGATTCATGTTTGACCTCAAAATTCGTGTTGGGTTTGAAGAAGGTCTCGTTCAGAGCCTGAGAGAGATCTCCGGCCACGGCAGAGCTGAATATGTAGAGCCCATAAAGCATATGAACCAAAGAGCTCACGAACAGCTCCGCTAATTGCAGCGAAGCTATCCAAAATCTAATCATCTTGTCCAAGAACGAAAAATAAAAAAGGAAAAAAAGAAGAAATCTCTTTTTTTTTTTTTTTTTTTTTTTTGTTTGGTTTTATGATTAGATGAATAAGAAGGCTCAAAGTTTCCAGAGACCTCTAAATCCAACCCATAAAAATGAGAGAAGAAAGGGGTCTCTCTGAAACACCTTTGAAAAATAAAATTTTAAAAATATATATTTTTATTAGGCAGACTTTTGAAAATTTGTTTCTGTTGATTTGGTGTCTCTAATTTACACCTGCTGAAGGAATAACGTGTGGTTAAGTCAACAGTTGTATGTGGAAGGCTGTAGACTCTCACAGCTAGAAAAGTATCAGTACACGTGTTATTCTTTTATTTGGCCTAGTTTAGTATAAATAAGGGATGGATGATATGTCGTAAACACTCTGATTTTCAGAAAGAAAATACTTCTCGTACACGTGAGATTATAAGCCTCGTTTACTTCACAATTTAAAATTTTAATTTGAATTAAGATATAATATTTTTTAAGAGTTTTTTATTATAGTAAAAAAAAATTAAATATGACATTTTCTAAAAGTTTTTACTTATAAAAAACCTCAAACTGAAAACTCAAATCGGTGAAATGAACGAGGCCTGAGAGATATAAATTCAGTTGATTTTTGGGTTTGTAATCTTTCTTTGGGTGTGTGATAGTTTTTAAAAAACTGAGTGAAAATCTCATAGAAGCGTGAGAGAATTTGAGTGTGTAACCTTGTTTATTAGTGGATTGGACTAAGAAAGAAATCCCTGACTTGGATTAGGGTTATTTGGAATCCAAACCAAGTATAATTGCTGGAGTCTTATTTGTTTGTTTTTGCTTTTATTTTCTCTTTTGAAATCTGTGTTCTTTCTTCAAGTATTGAGGATGAATTTTCTCACAAATTAGTATCAGAGTCGAGGGATCGGTGCTCAAAGGACGCGGCAAACATTGCAATCGAGGATTCTTGGAGGTTCAGAAGCAAAACCGCTACATCGATCGAGTTCACTGGCCAAGAACAAGATCGACCATGATGACCTTCAAGATTGACATCGAGAAATTCGACGGTAAGAATGATTTCAACTTATTGAGAGAAAAATTGATGGCGCATCTGGGAAACTTAGGGCTTGAAGAAGCTCTCAAGGGCGAGTCTAAGATGGCCCCTACCATTCCGGAGAAAGAGAAAGGGGAAATCTTGAAGAGAGCTAGAAATGCCATCATCCTCAGTCTAAGTGACCAAATCTTGAGGAAAATCATCAAAGAAAAGATTGTTGTTGGGATATGGGCAAAGCTCGAACAACTTTTCATGACGAAAGCACTTCCAAACCGGATTGATCTGAAGCTAAAGTACTACGAGTTCAAGATAGACGAGATCAAATCCATTGACGAGAACATAGATGAATTCACCAAACTGGTAATTAATCTTGAAAACCTTGATATTGTCATTGATGAAGAAGATCAAGCTATAATTATATTAAATTCTTTACCTAGACAGTTTGAGCAACTGAAAGATACCCTGAAATATGGTAAAGAAACATTGTCTTTAGATGAGGTGATTAGTGCGGCATATTCTAAAGAACTTGATCTGAAGGCTAGTGGGAAAACATCTAAATCAAATGGGGAAGGTCTTAATGTTCGTGGCAGGTCTGAGAAAAAGGAAAATCTGGGTAGGAGTCATTCTAAGTTCAGGTCTAAGTCAAGAACTAAAAAGACTTGTTGGAAATGTCACAAAGAAGGTCACATTAAGAGGTTATGTCCCCAGAGGAAGAAGAATAATGCAAAAGCTTATGATAATTCCACTGGTGATGCTACTTCGGTTTCAGAAGGATATGATAATGCTGATGTCTTGACTGTGTCAAGGACACATCCAAGAGATGAATGGATCTTGGACTCTGGGTGTTCATTCCACATGACACCCAGAAAAGATTGGCTCTTTGATTTCAAAGAAACCAATAGAGGCAAGGTACTCATGGGGAACAATGTCTCCTTTACTATTGAAGGAACTAGTTCCATCAAGATAAAGATGTGGGATGGTACGGTGAGAATAATTAAGGAGGTCAAATTCATTCCTGAGTTAAAGAGGAATCTAATCTCCCTAATGTTAGATTCACACGGTAGTAGTTACAAGGCTCAAGGTGGAGTTTTAAAAGTCCTTAAGAGTATTTTAGTGGTGATGAAAGGAGAATTACAGCAAGGATTGTATATCCTAAAAGGTTCTACAATAATTGGTGAAGCGGGAATTTCAAAGAAGAATGATGATCTTACAAAGTTATGGCACAAAAGGTTAGGACATATGAGCTTAAAGGGAATGCAAGAATTGAGCAAACAGGGCCATGTTGAACACCCAGAAATTTAGTGACTTAAAGCTATGTGAAAATTGCATCATGGGAAAGGCTCACAGACTTAAATTTCTAAAGGCAGTGATAGAACCAAATGTACTCTTGATTACATTCACTCTGACTTGTGGGGCTCACCAAAGGTACCTTTCTCACTCTCAAAATGTCAATACTTTATTTCATTCATTGATGATTTTTCTAGGAAAGTATGGATTTATTTTCTTAAAAATAAAAATGATGCCTTTGGTAAATTCCTAGAATGGAAATCACTAATGGAAAATCAAACAAGTAAGAAAATCAAAAGATTAAGGACTGATAATGGTCTAGAGTTTTGTAACCAAGAATTTAATGCATATTGTGTTAGTAATGGGATTGCAAGACAACATTCATGTACCAGTACCCCCCAAGCAAAATGGCTTAGCCGAAATGATGAATAGAACTATCATGAACAAAGTTAGATGTATGTTGACAGAGTCAGGACTTTTAAAGGTGTTTTTGAGCAGAAACGGCTTCCACTGCTTGCTACCTAATTAACATATCCCCTTCCTCAGCCATAGACTTTAAAGTCTCTGAACATGTATGGTCTGGAACATCTCCTAATTATGACCATTTAAGACCTTTTAGTTGTCTAGTATATGTTCATGTAAGTCAAGGAAAACTAAATCCTAGAGCCAAAAATGGTGTCTTCTTAGGGCATCCCCAAGGAGTCAAAGGTTATAGAATTTGGTTGTTAAAGGATAAGAAGTGCGTGATCAATAGGGATGTGGTCTTCAATGAACATATGTTTTATAAGACTGACATGAAGGCAAAGCTTCCTAAAGCTAAAACTTCTGATAAGCAACAAAAATTTCAAGTGGAGTTTGAGAACAATTTGCAGGGGCTGGAAGAAGACGCTGAAGACTTTTTCCATGATGTGTCACCCCCCGAGACTGCTAATTCAAGTGGAGATACTATCTCTAGTGCACAATTAGATCAGACACAAACTGAAGCATGTCCAGATGAAGTGGAAGACTCTGCACCTGGTTCTACACTAAATGAAATTCAAGATTATGTGAGAGATAGAGCAAGAAAGTAGATCAAACCACCTTCAAGATATGTTTAAGCTAATCTAATAGCTTTTGCATTCAATACCGCAGAGACCCTCAAACTAGAAGAACCAGCCACTTATTCAGAAGCAAAGAAAAACTCGGATTGGAAAAGGTGGAAGACAACTATGGAAGAAGAGATGGATTCCTTAAAGAAAAATCAAACCCGGGTCTTGGTAAACAAACCAAAAGGGAGGAAAATAATAGGCTGTAAATGGATATACAAGAGGAAGCCTGGGATACCTGGTGTTGAGGAGCCAAGATTTAAAGCTAGACTTGTCGCAAAAGGATACTAAAAAACAGAAGGTGTTGATTATCATGAAGTGTTTTCACCTGTAGTAAAACACACTTCCATAAGAGTAATTCTTTCTATCACAGCCATTCAAGACCTTGAGCTGGAGCAATTGGATGTCAAAACCACATTTCTCCATGGAAATTTAGATGAAGAAATTATGATATCACAGCCAGAAGGTTTTGAACAAGGTGATACTCATAACACAATCTGACTACTCAAGAAGTCCTTATATGATTTGAAACAATCTCCTCGACAGTGGTATAAGAGATTTTATGATTTTATGATAGGACATGGGTATATCAGAAGCAAATATGATAGTTGTGTGTATTATTTTAGATTGAAGGATAATTCAATGATCTATTTGCTTATATATGTGGATGATATGCTCATTTCCTACAAGGATATGTGGGAAATACATAAGTTAAAGAAACAATTGAGCTCTGAGTTCGAAATGAAGGACCTTGGGGCAGCTAGAAGAATTCTAAGGATGGACATCTACAAAGATAAGAGTAAGAACCTTCTTATTTTATCTTAAGAGGAATATCTTTCAAAAGTTGTAGATACTTTTGGCATGAAGGAAGTTAAAAGCACAAATACTCCCATTGGTGCTCATTTCAAGTTAACTTTTGTGAAGGATCATGATGTAGATTTGGAGGCTAGAGCAATGAGACATGTGCCTTACTCCAGTGGTGTGGGAAGCTTGATGTATGCTATGGTTACCACTCGTCCAGATATTGCATATGGAGTAGGTTTGGTGAGCAGATTTATGAGCAAACTAAGTAGACAACATTGGCAGGCAATAAAATGGCTGCTCAAGTATCTCAAGGGGACTGAAAATCTGAGATTAATCTACACAAGGAACAGCAACACAAACTGTGATGTTATTGGGTATTGCAATTCAGATTATGCTGGAGACCTTGACAAGAGAAGATCATTGATTGGTTTTGTTTCACGCTTGGGGGAAACACAATCAATTGGAAGTCAAGTCTTTAACACGTGATAGCTCTGTCTACAACCGAGGCTAAGTACATGGCCTTGACAGAAGCTATAAAGGAAGGTCTTTGGTTGAAAAGTTTTACCAAGTTTGGCTTGGTTTTTCTTGTCCGTAGATAAATGAATGTTCCCTGTGATTCTCAAAGTGCTATACACTTAACCAAAAATAATGTATTTCACGAGAGGACGAAACACACATTGATGTCGGGCTACATTTTATCGAGACATAATTGCAAGAGGGCTAATTGAAGTTGTGAAGATATCTACTAAAGTTAATCCCTCCACTTAACTAATAGGAGATATGCTCACGGTTGTTATTCTTGTTAGCAAGTTCAAGGAAGTATTGAACTTGCTCAAGCTTCTTAAATTATGTAGTTTTTATTATTCATGGAAATTAGGGATCTCTAGTCCTATTCATGAAGGTGTTAAATCTAGAACCAAGGTGGAGATTTATTGATTTGGTGTCTCTAATTTACACCTGCTGAAGGAATGACGTGTGGTTAAGTCAACAGATTGGATGTGGAAGGCTGCAGACTCTCACAGCTAGCAAAGTAACCAATACACGTGTCATTCTTCTATTTGGCCTAGTTTGGTATAAATAAGGGATTGATGATATGTTGTAAATACTCTGATTTTTAGAAAGAAAAAACTTCTCTGTACACATGAGATTACTGAGAAAGAGAAATTCAGTTGGGTGAATTTCTGGGTTTGTAATCTGTCTTTGGGTGTGTGATAGTTTCTTGAGAAACTGAGTGAAAATCTCAGAGAAGCGTGAAAGAATCTGAGTATGTAATCCCTGTTTATTAGTGAATTGGACTAGGGAAGAAATCCCTAACTTGGATTAGGATTATTTGGAATTTGAACCAAGTATAATTGCTGGAGTCTTGTTTATTTGTTTCTGCTTTTTATTTCTCTTTTGAAATATGTGTTCTTTCTTCAAGTATTAAGGACGAATTTCCTCACAGTTTTCTAAAAATTTCTCGATTCTGACTTCTTTCTCTCCTGTTAACAGGAGTTATACGATCAATCACATAAATGAGAAACATTTTACTATTCATAAATTATGGAAAGATGACGTTAATTTGGGTTGGTGCCACGTGTCCTCTAGAAATCCTCTCCCGAAGAAAACGTATTCGTGAATGACAAAAGAAAATGGGATTAGAATCCAAAATCTTGGCATATGATTTACAGGTTTAGAGAGTGTTTAGTATGAGAATTCGTGTCATAATTTGAATTATAGTTTGTAACTCATTATAATATTTTTTTTATAAAAAAAAATATAAATTCAAAATAATTTTAAATCTATAAATTAAACCTCCACTTAATTAATAGGACAGTGGCATTCCTCACTCCCTTGTATAAAATTTAAAAAAAAAAAATAATAACAAAACACTTTTGACCGTCTTTCATACATGACGCAAAAATAGTTTCCCTCTATTAATTTATAATAATGGTTCTAATACCATTTGTTGTTGAATTATTTGGTTTGCAATATCCACATGTCAATAATCAATGCGCGCGCCTTTTCTTAAATGAAGCTTTTTTCTAAACATAAATCTCGTCCTTAATCTAATTGAATCCCTTGCTTAGTAGCTCATTCAATAACAAATAAATAAATAAATAACTAAAGACATAAAAAAATACAAAACTAAAAATAAAAAAAAAATTTTTCTAGTATAACATCTCTATTAATGAAACTAATTTTTTATTATTAAATTTAGTTAAAATCATATCAAATTAAAAAAAAATACATACAACAACAATTTCTTGATACAATTGAAACAAAACTTTTCAATTGTGAAATCTCCTAAAAAGAAATAGTTTTCTCATTTTCTTTATCGACACCCTATTTAATTAAATCGTAAAAAAGAAACGACATTATTATAATGAAAGAGAATAAAATATACGATTATATGATACGTAGGCCACGTGAAAATGTCCTCACTTGATTTGAAGGGTGAAGACCACGATTTTAGTGGAGTAATAATCAACCTTTACAATTGAGAAACTTCCAGAGGTTGGATTATTTTATTTGACGTAGATTATCAAAAAAAAAAAAAAAAAGTTTTATGTTTGTCAAGGCTATGAATAAGTTAATTAATACATTAATCAATCACCTGAATCCAATCCTTCTTTAGAACGTGTTGGAAACAATAACAATAATATTATTCTAGATGGTTCGCTAGCTGTAATAACAATAATATTATTCTTCAGCACTTAGCGAATTTTTTTATTATTTTTTGTTTTTTTCTAAATAAATTTTGTCACTTTTCTAATGGTTCATTCTTTGTCCCTACCATATTTTTTCTTTACCTAAAAAGGGAAAAATAAAAATTGAGAGAAAAAAAAAAAAGTATTCTAATCTCATGTTCACTTTGGTACTGTACCTGGTCGAAAACAGATGTCTGAGGCCTAAATTTTACCTTTTTCTTTTATTTTCGTTTTTTAAGCTGATCGTAGATATTTGAATCAAATCCAATCAATCTAGAGTGTATTTGGTTTTTAGAATTAAAAGCGATATCTTATTAAATTATCTTAATCTGAAATATCTTTTCTTGAATCTTGTTTAGAACTGAATAAATAATTCAAGTTCACATATGTTAATCCAGAGCGTATGGAATAAGTAATCGGATTAGGAAGTAAAAAACAACTAATGTCAAATTCTAGTATTAGTGAAAAAGTTATTAAAGTTTAAAATTTAACATCTCCATCTTAATTTATAAACGTCTGTTTTTTTTTTTTTTATAAGTGTGTTTCAAATCAGGATTTTTTTTGTTTGATTTAAAATTTTTAGAGAGTAGTAATCCATCATAGTTATCTTTTCAAGAGTCATCATAACACCCACGCATATTGAGAAATGACTATATAGAATCTTAAATACTAATATTAAGAGACAAAACACGTCAATTAAACTTCATCAAGGGTTAATAAAAATACAGTGGGCGGTTTATAAATAATCTCAAACGATTCACACGAGACTCATATACGGTTAGTAATGATATTTATTATGATGATAAAGTCAATTTAAATTTAAGAGAAATTTTTGTTTTTTTGCCTTACATACGATAGCCTATATTTTTTTTAATGAAAAATTTCATTAATAAATTAACATTGGTAATGATATTTATTATGATGATAAAGTCAATTTAAATTTAAGGGAAATTTTTGTTTTTTTTGCCTTATATACGATAGCCTATATTTTTTTAATGAAAAATTTCATTAATAAATTAACAAATTACACAAATAGTTGTAAATGATCTTTAACCTATAAATGACCATAACCTATAAATGACAATCTTGAGGACGGGGACATCGCAAGGAGTTCATACTGCAGGGAGCACCAGACAGCCAAATATGGCGTTAGCGTGAGTCTTTTTTGGCTAGATTTGGTGTGATCCAATCCTGCAAAAAGTATCTAGGCAAGATTTGCAGTCAAGTTGTGTGTTTTTATTTAGTATTAGTATTTGGGTAGGAAATTGCAGGAATAAATTAGAGGACTGCGGATGACATGGTAGACTACTACTGGTAATACAGTAGTAGCTGGATACCTCCAATAAGACACTAGATTACCTAAGTAACATGACAGGTTACCATTGTTAAGAGTACCGCGTACTCTTAGGTAGTCGGTCTCAACCGTCAAGCCATAGGATCGACAGCACGTAGTAGAGGTGTGACAATACATATACGACATATGAATATATGATATAGATTGGAAAAAAAATATTCCACGTTTTATATGTTGATTGGTTGTATAACTATCGATTAATTTCTCTTATAATTACACAGTTTCTTATCATGTATTATTAATTTTGAGATGCTGCATCTAATCCAATTTAATCCGGTAATATGTACAAAATGTAATTCTTTAATCTATATAATCTATATTAATACTACAAAGGACTATATATTCTAGGGTGTCAATCTCTTATTAAGTGAAAGCTCGTTGGTAAATGGTAATCATCACCATAATTGATATCCATCCTTTTTCTTCTATTGACAATTGCCGAAAATAATGGCAAGTAATGACAAGTACAAAAAGCCAAACCCCTATATATTAAAAATCACTAAGCTATAAACTAGTAAAAGAAGAAAACGCAAAAGAGAATAACAAGAAAGATGATCCGACTCAATGTTGTACGTATTTAAGCTATTTGGATTCAATCTTGTTCAGTGCTATGTTTGATATGAGAAAACAAAAATATGAAGAAAGAAGCATTACTTAGCAAATACTCAACTCCACGGGTTAGCAATTTGAATCATTAGCTCAGATTACCTTGCTGATCTTCTTTTACTACTTTGACTTCAATCTTAACGACATATTCAAATTGGAGACTGCAACGGTACCTTCATTGAAAATCATTTTTTTAAATTTGAAGGTACCGTTTTAATAACATTAAAAATAAAGAGTACAGCGAAATTTTTTTTGTTATAACAGACAGTATCAAAATGATTTTATTTTTTTTATTGTTTGATAAACCTAAAATTCCATCAACCATAAGACTGCAATTATATCTCTCTCATCAACCATAAGACTGCAATTATACCTACCTCTTAAGCCTGCCGAATATGATATGGTTCTGGTGTAATTTAGGCTCCCTGGTTGTTGATAGAGGAAAGCATATTCTTCTTCGTTAGAAACGTGTGACATATACTCTTAAGATTTTATTTACCCTTACGGTACTCTCGAGGGACAGGAGTTGCCAAATATTCGTGAAAGGATAAATCCAATTTGGAGGAACAAGGTCCAACTATTTGTAGTTCTATAAAAAGGAGAACGAGCTTCAAGGAAGAAAAAAAAAAAAAAAAAGAAAAGAAAAGAAAAGAGGAACCATTTGTAGAACAGCCATTGCAGAAACCAAACGAATAAACTAAACACGATGACTTGACACGTTAAGCTTGTGAAAGACATTATCAAGCTCACCACCGTCAGAAAGTCACAAAGCATGATAATATGATATTGAATGCATTAACTTTTTTTTTTTTTTTAACTATTATTCAAATGTAAGAGCCAACAAAGAGAGTTCTATATGAGAGAGAGAGAGAGAGAGAGAGAAGTGACTGAATAGCTAAATCAAAGATCATCCATTAATCAAATCAAGGATCATCCATTAATAAAATATATCATGTAGTACTAGTCAATAAAAGAAATAAATAAAACAAAATCAGCTATAACAATCATTCAATGATCATTCATTATTAGAAAACTTTGACTAAACTATGCTATAAATCCAACAACTGTTGTTCATATGGTAGCGGGGCTGGGTGAAAATTGAAATGGCCAAACCAAGCAAATCGAGTTATTTGCAGACCTTCATCTTCATCTTTCTCGTCGTCATCCTTTTTGGAAATTCAGGTTGGTTATATGGCTTAATTTTGTATATTAGTATACATGCTTTGAAGTACCAATATATATATATATATATATATAATGGTAATCTGTTCTTTTTATCATAGTTATAAAATAATTGTTTTGTAATTAGATTGATCTTATACATCTTATAACTCCTAAAATGAAAAGAGTTTTAAATATTAAATTTGTTATACAATTATTGCACGATGTGATTGATATAGCTTTTAGGAAGGGTAAGTAATTGATTAACTTGGTAGCTCTACCCTAAAAATAAAATCCTTAAATATTTTAATTAAGAAACTGTAGGTGATCTATATTCTGTAATAAATTCATCTGGAAAGGCCGAGAAAAAAAAAAAAAAAAAAATGCAATCCATCTATTATCTATTCCATTACTATATTATAAGTGAGAGTTCTTTTTAGTGCTATTCAAAAATTTAATTCAATTATTTTGTCTTGTGGTGCTTTATGGCTTTTTTTCCCCTTCTTTTTAACTTTCTTTTACCTTTTTCTTAAAATGTTGTGGGAGACTATTGTGTATTGGGTGGTTTAGTTTTTTTCCCCTTAAAATCTTCTCAAAGACGATCAAGTATTTAGTAAACAGTTTTATTTTTTATCAAAAAAAAAAATTATGTCTTATATTTTAAATGTGCTTCATTAGAGTATACTTTCAGTTAATTTCTGCCTATATAAATAATTTTGTTTGGATATAATTCTATAAAATATTAGTCTTATCAAAATGTGATCTTTAAAAATATAAATTTTTTAATGATGCCACTTAAATTTTTTTTTTTTTCAAATTTTTTTTTTCTCAAATGCAAATCCATTTTCTTATCGTTTCTTCTATTATTTTCTCTTTTAAAATTTTTTTCCCCTAAAATCTTATATCTTTTCTCACGGTTTTCTAAATATTATGTTTTCATGAGTATCTTTTTATGAGAACTCTTATTCTAGATTCAAGTACGAATTTAGAAAATCTCTGTGATATTAATTTCATGAGAAAATAGTTTAAAAAAAAAAATCATATTTTTAGACTTTTTTTCTTATAATACTGTTACGTATTTTATTGAACTCTTTAGAGAATTATAAAACTAAAACATGAAGTTAAACCATTTAAAAACTAAACATATATACATGTATCAAAAGAAAAAGAAAAAAAAAATCATTCTTGTATTACCAAGAAGAAAAAAAAAAGTAAGAATCCAATATACAAAAATATAAATCAAGAATTCTAGACATTAAAAAAAAAAAGTACAAACAAAGAGAATTTTAAGCAGCGCAGAAATTTTTTTTTTTAAAAAAAATAGAAATTGAGATAATGAAATATAAAAAAAAAAAAATGTACATTTTAAATAATATTTATTTTTTACACTGCTTACTTTCCAAGTTGAGTTTTTTTTTTTTTTTTTTTTTTTATTGAATATAGAATCCAAGAGAGAAAAAGTATATATAGCATACCAATGTATGGATTGCAAAATTTGTATTGAGAAATGTAAAGAACATTTTCCATCATCATCTAGAGCAACCTGTAAATCGTGGTTTAGGAGAAGTTGAGGTGTATGTTATTGCTACATGAATAAAGAGTATCAAATTTTTGCATTTATAATATGCTTTTCTTATCATGATATATGATATTAGCTGTGATGTCCTTGTACTTTAAATTTCATGTCTTGAAAAAATAAAAGTTGCCCCTCGTTTTGTAAGTTCGATTATCGACTTGATTTTTTTTTTTTTTTTTTTTCCAGAATGACAATAAAATAAACTTGATTGAAATATTTGATTATTTAACCATTGAAGGGACTCTAAAGGGCACTGATCTTTTTTTTTTTTTTTTTTTTTTTTTTGGCTTTCCTATTTGGCCTTCAAAAAAAATTATTTATGTGTCTCCTACAACTAACGATTGAGCAAATTGTTGGAATAATATTTACAGGAGCCAATAATACTAAGCGCCACTTATTAAGAGAAGGGTTACTACTTTTTTATACATGTATGTTACCATTTTATGCTCATCAAAAAAGTATTACCATCAATTTTTAACTCCATTGAAAGTATACCTTAGAATTGCAGTTAAACATAAATCGATATCAATTCTAACAATGCAAGAAAAAGTGAAAAGTTGAAATATCGACAGCAATTTTAACCTTTTTTGGAAAGACCATAAGGAAGTTTCAACCTAGTTAAGATTAAAGTGTTGATAACATACATGGTTAATATATTATCGCAGTTTTAAAACGTGGCTAAAATTTCAAAAATTATCACATATATGACATAATTTGATTATGTCGTAATAATGATATGAGATTAGAAAACAATATTCCATATTTTACATGGTTGGTTCATGGTTGATTGTATAATTGACAATTGAATTCTCATATTACACATTTCTTCATCATTTCATTATTAAAAATTTATGTTTTGAAAAATCTCAAATATTCCTTGTGTCTCCCTCCATCCACTAATCCTTCACTAGGGCCGGAAATTTCGAACACGACACGAGATAAATAGGTTTGGACTGCGCAATTATTAATTGGGTCGTTAACGGGCTGACACGAATAATACGAAAATAAATGGGCTGGATTCGTGTCAGCTCGTTTAACACGCTTAACCCGTTTAGTCATACGAGCCGTTATCGGGCCGACACGGCCCGGCCCGGCCCAACCGTTTATTAATCCCATATATTATATATCTCATTCTCTCACCTACTGTTTCAGCCTTTTAGGTATTTCCCTTCCCATTTCTTCAGCAAATAAGATTGACAAGGTTCTGTTCTCAATTTTTCTTCAGC
The DNA here is from genome assembly GCA_012066045.3 of Morus alba. NCBI lineage: Eukaryota > Viridiplantae > Streptophyta > Magnoliopsida > Rosales > Moraceae > Morus > Morus alba. The sequence goes on along the minus strand of CP050237.2, from coordinate 2,247,903 downwards.
AAAAGCAACGAGAGGTACCAGATTGACAAGGTATTATTCTTTTCTCCATTTCCATTTTCTCTCCTCTAAAAATTTTTTCTACCATTCACTTCTCACACGCGTAGACACAATTCTGAGACTGAAATTTTCCACTCTTGTATGCTTTTTTCATGCAACCCTTAACCCTCTCACTTCTTTCAGTTGATTGAAAAAAAAAATGCACTTATTTTTTATGGTTCTTTTTTTCATATTCGTTGATGTGCCCATGTTTTGAACCTTGTAGTGCAAGGGGGGTTGAAAGATATTGATTTAGTGGTTAAAAAGATTCGTGAGAGTGTGAAATATGTAAAAGGGTCCCAAATTAGAAAGAATAAGTTTTTAGAGTGTGTAAATCTTGTGGGTCTTGATTCTAAGAGAGGTTTGAGGCAAGATGAACCTACAAGATAGAACTCAACATTCTTCATGCTTGACAGTGTCTTGTATTATCGACAAGCATTTTGTCATTTAAAATTGAGTAATTCTAATTATAAAGACTGTTCTGATCCATATGAATGGAAAAAGGCCGAGAAATTTTGTGAATTTTTAGAACCCTTTTATAATATCACTTGTGTTTTTTCTAGAGCTAAATACCCTACTGCAAACTTGTACTTTCCAACTATGTACACATGTTATTTGTCATTGAAGTCATCTAAGAGAAGTGAAGATGCATATTTGTCTGCTATGGCAAAGGCAATGCTTACCAAGTTTCAAAAGTATTGGAAAGATTTCAGTTTGTTATTGGCAATTGTGATAGTGCTTGATCCTCGTTACAAGTTGAATTTTGTAGATTATGCTTATGGCAATGTTTATGGAATGAAAGGGTCACCTCAGTTTTTAAAAGTTAAGAGAAATTTAGACTTGTTGTTTACTGAATACTCTAAGAGCAAGGTTTCTACAACAAATGTTGTGACTTCACTTCCTACTCCTATTACTAAGAACCCAACACAAAAGTTTTTACAGAGACAAACTTAAATATTGAAGGTAACAGTTAGTTTATGAATATAGTTAGCATTCATGGTAAATATTTATATGTTGATTTTGTTAATTTAGCATTCATTGATGAATACTAATTGTTCTTTATTTGTCTTTTTCATCTTGTTTTATATCTTTGTGGTTGTAGGGGTTCAATAACTATAAAAGCCAAGAGCAAACTGTCATGCAAAAATCAGAATTAGAAGTTTATTTGGATGAGCCAAGAGTACAAAGGAGTGTTGAGTTGGATGTTCTTGAATTTTGGAAAGGAAACCAGTTTCGCTATCCGAGCTTTGTTGCATGGCTCGTGATATCCTAAGTATCTCAATATCTATTGTAGCATCTGAATCTGCCTTTAGTGTTGGAAGACGAGTATTGGATCGACATAAGAGTTCACTTAAACCTGTCGTAGATGAAGCATTGATGTGTACTAGGGATTGGCTATTTGAAGATAAAGGTATTTTATTATTTTTTTGGTTTATTTACTGTCTTAGCTTATGTTATGTTAAATCTTAACCATATAAATTATTTATTATGTGTAGAAAATAACAAATCGATTCATTAAGCTGTGGATGAACTTACTAAAGATGTTTTTACTTTGGATATTAATGAGTCCAATACTAGTTCATCTAAAAATTCTCACAACCTCAACACCTCAAATGCAATGGAAGGTAACAAGAATTTCCTTGTAGCATGCCCAAGCTATAAATTTTCTTTTATTAATAAAATGTTTTCTTTTTCCATGAATAGATTAAAATAACTGAAAACTAATTTTTTTTTTTAGAGCGTAGTTAGGTATTCAACCTCAAGGCCCAAAGAAGACATTTTCCTATATTTATTTGGGAAATAGTAGAAAATAGGCCAATATGAAAAGTTTAAGAAAGTATATAGGCCAATTTTTAGTTATAGAAATTAATAGGCCATAACTTGTCAAGTTATGGTTCATAACCAGATAAGTTATGGACAAACTTGTCAAGTTATGGTTCATAACCGAACAAGTTATGGATAATTATGAATAATAACTTGTCAAGTTATGGTTCATAACCAGACAAGTTATGAACGAAAATAATAATTTGGCCTATTTATTAACTTATGTAAACTATTGGCCTATTAATTTTAATTCATCTCAAATTTTAACTTATTTTTCTCTTTCTCCCTATTTATTTTATGTTGTGTGTGTGTGTGTTGTGTATTCAACCTCAAGGCTCAAAGAAGACTTTTTCTATATTTATTTTATTTTGTGTGTGTGTGTTAGGTATTCAACCTTAAGGCTCAAATCAAGGCTCAAAAAAGACATTTTCCTATATTTATTTTATGTTGTGTGTGTGTGTGTGTGTGTGTGTGTGTGTGTGTGTGATATTTAGATATTTTAATGTGTTAACTATTATACATAATTTTAACTATAAGTGATATTAAGTAGTCAATATAATTTTGAATACAATATAAAATTTCACTATTTTTGCTAATTGGGTCATAAACATGTTTTTTTCATATCGGCCCGTCACAGCACGTTTTGTAATCGTGTTTGCGTGTGCGTGTGTAATATTTATATATTTTAACGTGTGTTGACTATTATACATAATTTTAACTATAAATGATATTAAGTAGTCAATATAATTTTGAATACAATATAAAATTTCACTATTTTTACTAGTTGGGTCATAAACATGTTTGTTTTTCATATCGGCCCGTCACAGCACATTTAGTAATCGTATTCACGTGTCGTGTCATGTTAACCGTGTTATTAGCGGTTCGTGTTCTTGTTTGAGTTTCTGACACGTTTATTAATCGTGTCATGTTCATGTACACTATAATCGTGTCGTGCCGTAATCATGACGGCCCGAACACGACACGCAAACATGAATTGCCAGCCCCCCTATCCTTCACAAATCTATAACTTTAAAAGAAGAAAATGCCAAAAAAAAAAAAAAAAAAAAAGAAGAAAAGAAAAGAGAGGAAGAATAAGAAGAATGATGCTCCACATTTACACCATGATTGAATAACGTGAGGCTCTTTAATTGCTTTCTTTTCAGTTGCTAAAACTATTGGTGGGTTTGGTTTGGTAAGGTTGGTGGGGTTTTCCTAAATACATGCTTTCTACAGCGTTCAAAAATGCTGTCGTATATAAGATCAAACTGGACTCCTGCTCTTTCCCGGTTCACAATGAAGAGTATGTGATCGCCTTCCACGAACTTGTAGTACCTGCACACAATCCAAGTTCCATATCTTGAATTTGATCACAGAATATTTGTTTATTGATGACATAAACCAAATGACCAAATGATCTTGCAGTATTCAAGCCAACTTTATCATGGACATCTTGGATGAAAAGATTTTTCTTAGCTGGCAATTCTTAGACGCTAAAATGAAAAGCGAAACTCAGATTGTACGCGTTCAAACTATTTCGGATTCAATCTTGTTTGACACTATGTTTGATAAGAGAAAATCAAAACAGGAAGAGGGAAAGGCATATAATCTAGGAGAGTATAACATGAAAGGACCTTTCTCAGAGGACAAAGATAAATTAAGTGGAAAAGAAGCATTACTAACCAGATACCCGGCTCCAAGGGCTGGCAATCTGAATCATTAGCCACAAAGCGATTAGGATGTTCAATGGGAAGACGAGGGTGAGTCATGGATATGGTGTTAAGGGCTCCATCATTGTCCTGCCAATCCTCATCCCTGCATATGCATTCGCGCAATAAATGATACTGAAAAAAATATATATATACATATTTTTTGCGGAGCACACAGTCAATGCTTTGAAGTTCTAGACTAGATATTCAATAAGCCAAGTCAAACTTGGTCATAGCATAAATGCAAACACAAAAACTAAAGGTGAAAACTCGATTCGGGATGTGCACGCAACTGAATTGTCAGCCACCAGATAATAGGAAGAAAACGATCTCAACCGTTAAAAATAAAATTTGTCAAGTAAACGCCTAGCTCATTTGTTCTCATCATCCAGTGGCTGATATTAGGCTGCATGGTGCATCCTGAAAAAAGGGATGTACTCAAACTAAAGAGTAATTTGAAGACCTACCTATAGCCTTTGTAAGGGGGTGAAACATCAGGAGGGTGACGCCATTGGCTCATCTGCAAAACTCTAATGAAAAGCAATGGATGAATTCCAAGTATGCCAGAAGGAACTGTGACACCGAAGATCTTCTTAGTGCGCTTGGTAGCATAGCTGAAGTAGTAAGTGTTGGGAAATGTATGCAGATGACTGTTAAGTCTTAGGGACCCTTGGATTGTAAGGTCTGGGAGGATCCAATCTCCTGAAGCAAATGGACCTGCATTCCCCAAGAGGCAATCAAGAAGACCCCAAATACCCACCTTCTTCCATGACATGTTGAAGTGATTGAAACCGAAGTTGTAATAGGCCTTCAACCACGGAATATCAAACCAATCGTAGATTATCACGCCTAAACGACATAGCTGCAGCAGACATATATGTTTCATTCTCCTTCCATCTTCTGGCCTGCAGCAATTAGGAATCTCAGTAACTAATCTAGGATTTAGGAACAAGAAACAAGCTAACTCAAAAGCTCTCGAAAATTTTCATGTTGACAACAATAAATTTATAATCCTAATCTCAGTTGTTTTCTTTCTGTGTTTTTCTTTTATGTTGGTAATAACTGAAGTAAAAAAAAAAAAAAAAAAAAAGTGCAAATGATATGATACTCACTGCATTCCATCTAAGTAGGTTCTTGTAGTTCCATTGAAAGCTCCAGACAAGGATGTTATACTCAGAACCCAGTTTTCATTAGTGTTCTCAAATCCCTTAAACTCCTAAAGTGAAACATATAATCAGTAAAAAATAAATAAAAAACAAATTAACAAGAAAAAATAGAATTTGTCAATTTGCAGTAATATAATTTGATACACACAAATTAAATCAACCTTATCAGCAAGCATTTGTTGAAGCACCCGAACAACCTGTGCTCCGGCCGAATGGCCCACAAAGTGAATTGGGTGATCCTCATCCCATTCAGGGTAGTGCCCTGTATAATTATATTCCAAAAATAAATAAGATTTATACACAAAATTTCATCGAAACAATAAGATTAGTGAAAGAAGAAGAACCTTGTTCATAAACACGACCAAACTGGGAGTGCCCACAAGCCTTGCTGTGCTCTTCTCCATAATCCACTTGCCCACCTTTCAAATAATAGAACAATTCTCGAGCCCTGAAAATCCCAATACCGTTAATAATTTTGCTTATATACAAAAAGATAACTTTTTTTTTTCTTTTTAATGATTATTATTATTATTTTTTTTTTTTGAAACCTTTTCAAACACAAACACAATGACAAACCTATCGTAAATGCTCGTCAAGGACCCCAAATCCGGCACGAGAACTCTTTCGTCCTTCTTCTCCGCTCCGGCGAAATACGACAAGCCTCCCAACCTCTATAAAACCAAACCCAAAAACAAAACAAAAAAAACGTTTCTTTTCTTCTTCAGAAAACCAAATTCGAACTAATTTTTCACAGTGAAGAAAAAGAGAAGATAAGAAAAAAAGTTTACCCCTTTGCCGAAGCCGAAGATTCCGTGGACCAATACGATCGGAGGGAGATTGTCAGCGTTGACTGTTGTTGTTGTCGTCTCTGTGGGGGATTCATGTTTGACCTCGAAATTCGTGTTGGGTTTGAAGAAGGTCTCGTTGAGAGCCTGAGAGAGATCTCCGGCCACGGCAGAGCTGAATATGTAGAACCCGTAAAGCATATGAACCAAAGAGCTCACGAACAGCTCCGCTAATTGCAGCGAAGCTATCCAAAATCTAATCATCTTGTCCAAGAACGAAAAAAATAAAAAAGGAAAAAAAGAAGAAATCTCTTTTATTTTTTCTTGTTTTGTTTTGTTTGGTTTTATGATTAGATGAACAAGAAGGCTCAAAGTTTCCAGAGACCTCTTAAATCCAACCCATAAAAATGGGAGAAGAAAGAGGTCTCTCTGAAACACGTTTGAAAAAAAAAAAAAATTTTAAAAAAAGTATTTTTATTAGGCAGACTTTCGAAAATTTGTTTCCCACAAATTTCACGGTTCCGACTTCTTTCTCTCCCGTTAACAGGAGTTACGACCAATCATATAAATGAGAAACCTTTTACTGTTCATAAATTATGGAAAGATGACGTTAATTTGGGTTGGTGCCACGTGTTCTCTAGAAATCCTCTCCGAAGAAACCGTATTCGTGACAGACAAAAGAAAATCGGATTAGAATCCAAAATCTTGGCATATGATTTACAGGTATAAAAATTTGTATATTATAATTTATAATTTATTATTATATTTTTTTATAAAAAATATATATAAATTAAAAATAATTTTAAATTTATGAATTAAACGTTTACTAAATTAATAAGTACGGATGCTTTTGTTATTAAGAAAATGTTTGATACTTAAATTTATTTTTTAATTTAAATTATGATTCGTAATTAATTATAATATTTTTTTTTATAAAAATATACGTAAATTAAAAATAATTTTAATTTATAAATTAAACTTCTTTATTTTTTTTTTTTAATATGGGAAATTCTCGGAATTTTTTGGTTTTGGTTGTATATTCTATATTCTATTCTATTCTAAAATTGAAGGCGTTTGTTTTCACGCTTTTGTGCGCTGGTGCTGAGCTGGAAGGTTCTTTATCAAACCAACCCCCAACTGTGTCCTTGTGACCCCCCTATCCGTTTCATCAATTTCTTCCCAATTTAACGTTCTAAAATCTCACTCACGCGCAACAAGTTCTCGTGCATTGCAATTGCATGCGATTAGATTTATTATTATTATTTTTTTTTAGGCTTGGGGGGTTGGATGTCTTCCTCCAATAGAGCTTGCAGGGAGAGTTTCTAATTATTAGATATGATTAAAATTGCATTAGAGTAAAACACATGCGGAATATGTAGCTTTTTAATACAATTTTCACAGTTGAAAATATGGTCTTTTAAGATTCGTTTGGAGATTTATTTAAACTATAATTTTTAATTTTAACGTTTAAAATTTAAATTTTTTATAAAAAAAAAATTATAATAAAATAAATAATTTACGTTTGAGTATATGAAATAAACGAGTCTTTAAAATTTAGATATTTATTTTTTTGAGACCAATGAGTGAAATCTCCAAAAAAAAAAAAAAAAAAAGGGGGGGGGGGGGGAAGTGTTATTAATGCACAACAATAGTGAATTAGTAAAGAAAAATTGTGTGAGAAGTGAGAAAAAAACATGCGCTTTTCCTTTTTGGAGGTTGACATGGCAGTTGGTCTCGTTTGTTGCTTATGCAATTTGATTTCCATTGGCCTTTTCAAAATCTCTTGTTTGGTCTCTATTGTGAAAAAAAGTTTAAAATATCCGTTTTGTGATTTAACACTCTCTTTAGCACTTTATTTGAGTCTTCAACTTTTTTGAGGAACAGCTCAAATAATGTGAAAAGGAAGGAAAAAAAAAACAGTTATTCCTCCTCCTTTCTTTATTTTCTTCGTCTCAATAGAAAAGAGAAAAAAAAAAAAAAAAAAGTAGAGAGAGAAAGAGAGTTCTTCAATAGTATTAAAAAACAAACTTTTTTTGATGTGATATTGTATGAGATTCTTAGGATTTGTTCTTTTGATGTTTTTAAATTAGGTAATTTGAGTGTAGATTTTGAGTTATAATTTGAGTTGAAATTATAATTTGAGTTTGTATTTGATTGTGTACATTTGAAATATAGTTCGAAATAAAAATCTTTTTGAGTTTGTGTTTGAGTGAGTCAAAACTTGAATTTGTATTTACATAGTATTTTAATAAAAACTAAATGCTGATGAAAAATTTTATAAGGTATATGGGTCAGGTTTTATTCGTATTTTCGTTATCAACGCATAGAAAAAAATCATCTCAATCATAATTAAAACGAAAAAATTATAGCATTTTTAAAAATAAAAAATATTGTTCATTAAATTGAGTTTGAGTTTCTAAACTCGAGTTGAAGGAGAAACTTGAACTCGAGTTTTAGTCCTAAACTCGAGTTTAAATTTAAAAAAACATAAACTCGAATAAAGTTGTAACTCGAATTTTTTTTTTTTTTTTGAGTTTTTCACTCAAAAATACCCGAGCAGAACAACCCCTTATATTTTCATACAGAAAATTTATCATGGAACAATTTTTTTTTGGAAAAGGATATAGTTTTAATATAATCTTAACATTCACAAAAATCCAAAAAAAACATTTTTAATATGTTTTCGTCAAAAAACATTAATAAAAATCCCAGCATAATACTATAATGCAAATGGCATGGTACACGCTCAAGAAATGAGCGTGGGCGGTTGGTCAATCTTCAACGTTGAAGGGCCAGTGCGTGGCACATGCAGATTTCGTGTTGGCTACCAAAAACAAGAAAACACCACAACCATGGAGTTGGGGCTGTTCAGCGCCCCCTCACTAAACTACAAATAACAACATCAACAACAACAATAATAATAATAGAGTTTTTTGATGGGACTAAAAAATAAACTATCGATAATTTTTTTTTTTTTATAGGCCGTAAGATTTATATTGTATGCTATATTTATTTTTTAAATTTATAATTTTAATCAAAATTTAATGATTAAAAATTAACACTACTGATAGAGAAATTTATCGAACATTTTTTTTAATAATAATAATAAAATGACTAAAGAGAAGGAGTCTTTAACATAGAGTAAGCTATTTTTCTCTACTGGTGAGGCAAGTATTTTTACAGTTGATTAATTTTTTAACTGTTAGATTTATAGTAAGAGTAGTTATGTATGACGCATTTTAAATTTTTAATATGGATCAATACAAATTTAATCGTTAAAAAAATTAATTTAACAGTTGAAAACACATTCCTCTAAGAATAATAAAGTATGGTTAACAGTGAGCCTTTATTTATAGTTGGGGATGTACTATAAATCAACACCTTTAACCATCAATAAGTGAGGACAGTTCAGTTAGTTGTAAGCCCTCAACTCTAACTATAAATTGAGAATTCGAGTCACTCTAAATCTCACTTAAAAATAATGACATTCCTCAATTCTTTATAAAAAAATAAAAAAAAAAAAAATACGTCTAATCATCTTTCCAGCGCGGCGCAAAAGTAGTTTCACTCTTTAAATTCTCCCCCTATTAATTTATAATAATGGTTCTAATACCATTAGTGGTTGAATTATTTATAGTTTGCAATAATCCACATGTCAATAATCAATGAGCGCAGCTTTTCTTAAATGAAGCTTTTTCCTAAACATAAATCCCGTTCTTAATCTAATTGAATCCCTTGCTTAGTAGCTCATTCAATAACAAATAAATAAATAAATAAATAAAGACATAAAAAATAAAAAACTAAAAATTAAAAAAAAAACTTTTTTTTAGTATAACATCTCTATTAATAAGATTAAGGGTCCGTTTAATTCAGGGATTCGAATCATATGATTTGAACTATTTTTAATTTACGTGTATTTTTTGTGAGAGAAACTACTGTAGCGAATTACGAATCATGATTTGAATCGGGAGACAAATCTCCCAACCAAACATCCCCTAATTTTTTATTATTAAATTCAATTAAAATCATATCAAATTAAAAAAAATACATGCAACAATAATTTCCTCATACAATTCAAACAAAACTTTTCAACAGTGAAAAGACAGCTTATTTAATTAAATCGTGAAAAAGAAGCGACATTATTGAAGGAGAATAAAATATACGATTATATGAGATGTGGGCCACGTGAAAATGTCCTCACTTGATGAAGCTTGAAGATCACGATTTTTGGTGGAGGAATAATCAACGTTTACAATTGAGAAACTTCAAGAGGTTGGATTATTTTATTTGACGTAGATTATCAAAAAAAAAAAAAAAAAAAAAAAAATTTTATGTTGGTCAAGACTATAGAATAGATGATTAAATACATTAATCAATCACCTGAATCTAATTAATCAGAATAACACGTGACATAATTGAGGATTACTTGATTTGGAAAAGCTAGTTCCATCTTTAGAACGTGTTGGAAATACGTGCGCGTCAAAGAAAAACAAATGGGACACCATGAAGTTCCTAGAAGGTTCGCAAGCTGTAATAGCAATAACTTTAACACTTGGCGGATCCACGGACCACAGTCTTTGTTTCTAATCTTCAATTTTTTTTTATTATTTTTTGTTTTTTCTAAATAAATTTTGTCACTTTTCTAATGGTTCATTCCCGTCCCACCATATTTTTTCTTTACCTAAAAAGGGAAAAATAAAAAACGAGAGAAAAAAAAAAAATTCAAATCTCATCTTCACTTTGGTACTCTACCTGGTCAAAAACAGATGGCTGAGGCCTAAATTTTACCCTTTTATTTTTATTTTTATTTTTTAAGCTAATCGTAGATATTTGAATCAAATCCAATCAATCTAGGGTGCATTTGGTTTTCAGAATTAAAACCGAGATCTTATTAAATTATCCTAATCTAATATATCTTTTCTTGTATCATATTTAGAACCGAATAAATAATTTAAGTCCACATATGTTAATCCAGAGTGCATGAGATAAGTAATCAGATTAGGAATTAAAAAACAACCAATGTCAAATTCTAGTATTAGTGAAAAAGTTATTAAAGTTTAAAATTTAACATTTCCATCATAATTTATAAACGTCTATTTTTTTTTTTTTTTTTTTTTTTTTAATAAGTGTGTTTCAAATTAGGATTTTTGGAGAGTAGTAATCCATCATAGTTATATTTTCAAGAGCCATCATAACACCCACACATATTGAGAAATGACTATATAGAATCTTAAATACTAATATTAAGAGACAAAACACGTCAACTAAACTTTATCAATGGCTAATAAAAATACAGTGGGTGGTTTGTTAAGTAATCTCATACGATTCACATGAGACTCGTATCTGATCTCTTGTTTAGGAATCGTTATTTTTATAACTTGAATCACAATTCTAATATTTTGTTAAAGTATTTTTTCTTATAAAAATTTAAATTTAACTTTTTTTGCTATAATATTTTTTCATATAAATTCACTTTTCAACTCAAACTCGCCAAAAAAAAAAAAGACCCAAGTGCGCAAATTGCTTGAGCATAAGTGCAATGCCAGTGCACCAGTAACACCACTACCTTGGTGGTAATTGAAATTTTTGAAAAAATAATTGTAGTGATACCAGCTAAAGTCTCATTGTATACCAATTGATATAACATGTGAATTCTCATTTTTACATTGATATGTATTAATATCGTTGACACATCAATTAATGATAAGAGATTATATCTACTAATAAAAAATGACAATTCACATACTAAATAAATTAGTATACAAGTGTTGAGATTTGAGTTGGTAGCCTAACATTACTCAAAAATGTAGTATCATCATTCGGAGAGAATTACATGTTTTACCACATTATTACTAAACCTGCTAATTCTACCATTTAAAAAAACTATACCCCTTTTATTTATATGAGATATTTTCATCACAAATTAAAAAGACTAAAATAGCCACAGATTATGGATCATAACCTGATGGATCATACTATGACTGACGTCGGTGACCGAAGTCGGCGGGCGGTGTAATATGTCAAGTTATGGTCGAGACTCGCCAATGGCCGGTATAATCTATCATGTTTATGGATCATAACCTGTTAAGTCATGGGCGAGGTCAGTGTAATATGTCATATTATGGATCGTAACTTGTCAGGTTATAGCCAGAGACTCACCGATGGCCTATGTAATCTATCAAGTCAGGGATTATAACCTGACAAGTTATGGCCGGCGGCCAACCAGAAACCCACGGTGGCTAGTGTAATGTGTCAAGTTATAGATCATAACCTGTCAGGTTATGATCGGGGACCAGTCAGTGGCCGGTGTAATCTATCAGGTTTTAGATAATAATTTATCAGGTTATGGTCAGTTGGATGGAGACTCACCGCCTGGTGACAAGAGATCGTTAGCATATCTTATAATTTACTAATAGACCATTGATGGTAATTTTAGAATTTTAAAAATGTTTAATTTAACTATTTTTATTATTTTAATTATAAAAAGATAGAAATTAATGAGCTAATTTTTGGGGTTAGAAATAATAGATTAGGGTACCTATTTTAGGGGTATTTCCCTTGTTTTCTCTACCATTCATGTTGTTCTTGGGCTACACTTCTACTCCGATCTTTCCAATTATATATAAGTGTGGCCCATCTAAAAAGCCCAGATACATGTTAACGTGGGTCACTGAAGCCCAGACTAAACCCAAATCGACTGAAGCCCAGACTAAACCCAAATCGACACGCCCAGTCCAGTTCATTTCCAGCGAGTTGGGGCAACATCAGTTTTCTCTTCTTCTCAGGGTTTTTGATCGCATCACACGAAGTGAAAAACCCTAGTTAGAGAGGTCGAAAATGGCGTTTCAGCTGTTGAGTCGCAGCAGGAGCGTGACGAGACGGTCGAGTAAGTACCTGGAGGAAGCTCTGTACAAGAGGCTGTTCAAGGATGGCGGCTCCGAGGTCAGCGTTCGACGGCAACTCAACGACTTCCTCAAGAGCCGCAAGCGAGTCTTCAAATGGGAGGTCGACGACACTCTCAGGAAGCTTCGCGATCGCAAGCTCTATTGCCCTGCGCTCAAGGTCTGTACATCTCCATTTCCTCATTTCTATTTATGATCTTGGTTTTCAGTTATTAGTTCCTAGAACTTAGAGATTCAAATAGTTTTACAAGGTATTAATGGATTCGCGAATCATGCAAGGTCTTCAAAGTTACCGCTTTTTTGCGAACTCTGGTTCATTGTTTCAAAATTGAGCAGTGTGGATTTGTATCAAATAAGCAAAAACGTTAACATTAAGCCTCCGTTTGGTTTGCATTGTGGATTTTTGGTTTGAAATGAAAAATCTGATTTTTTTTCATAGCGGAAGGGTTCAAAACTTCAAATCGCTGAAATGAGAAGAGGCCGAATCTCAAATTGGGGGTTAAACCGAATTTTTCAATCCGAACACAGTCTGATTTTTTGTGCCATACACGGTTTGGATGGCGGACTTGATTCAAATCTAGGAACTAAACACGCTCTTAGATTTAACGCCATCTTTTAAACAATACAGTGACACGTTGTTTTTAAAGTTTGGGCATATTAGCCATACTAGTTCAAAGGTTACATATGTTGTGGCATAGAAATGAGTTTATTTGGTAGTGAAATCCCAATTGTTTTTGGCCATTTTTATTAGCTCCTTACTGGTGAACTGAATTATGTTATACAGCTATCCGAAGCAATGGCTAAAAGGGGAATGAACAAGACGGTCAGCGATCAGGCCATTCATTTAGATTTAATTGCAAAAGCTAGGGGTATTCCTGCTGCAGAAAAATATTTCGTTGATCTTCCCGAATCTTTTAAGAACCATCTAAGCTATGGGGCGCTGCTCAATTGTTATTGCAAGGAATTGATAACCGAAGAAGCTGAAGCGCTTATGGAGAAGATGAAGGAACTAAATCTTCCTTTGAGCTCCATGCCTTATAATAGCCTTATGACCCTATATGCAAAAAGGGGAAGCCAGAAAAAATACCTGCTATCATACAAGAAATGAAGGCGTCTGGTATTATGCTGGATTCTTACTCGTATAATGTCTGGATGCGTGCTCTTGCTGCTGTCGATGATATCTCTGGGGTTGAAAGGGTTATTGACGAGATTAAGAAGGATGGCCGAGTTGTTAGTGACTGGACAATATATAGCAACTTAGCATCCATTTATGTTGATGCTGGTTTGTTTGGGATGGCAGAAAGTGCACTCAAGGAATTGGAGAAGAAAAATGTGCAGAGAGACCATTCTGCTTTCCAGTTCCTGATTACACTCTATGGTCGGATGGGAAATCTGCTTGAAGTTTATCGAATATGGCGATCTTTGAGATTGGCATTTCCTAAAACTTCAAATATAAGCTATTTAAACATGATCCAGGTGTTGGTTAATCTGAAAGATCTACCAGGTGCAGAGAAATGTTTCAGGGAATGGCAATCTAACTGCTCAGCTTACGATATTCGGGTTGCAAATGTTCTGATTGGAGCTTATGCTAAAGAGAATTCACTTGAGAAGGCTCAGGAGCTCAAGGAACATGCTCGCCGAAGAGGGGCCGAAGCCAATGTAAAAACTTGGGAGATCTTTCTTGATTATTATTTGAGGAATGAAGATTTCAAATCAGCAGTTGATTTTGTTGCCAATGCAATATCTACCGGCAGAGGGGATGGCGAGAAATGGGTTCCATCACCAGATATAGTCAAAACGTTGATGCAGAATTTTGAGCTAGAAAAAGATGTGGATGGTGCAGAAGGTTTTCTGGCGATTTTGAAGAAGGTCGTAAATTTTTTGGAAGTCGATGTGTTTGAATCATTGATAAGAACATATGCTGCTGCTGGAAGGACTAGCTCTTCGATGCGTCGCCGATTAAAAATGGAGGAGGTGGAAGTGAGTGACGCCAGCAAGAAGTTGCTTGAGGAGATATGCATAGACTGAGGGTTTTTTTTTTTTTTTTTTTTTTTTTTTTTCCTCTCTATTTTTGTCTCTGTTCTCAGAATTAGAACTCCTGTAGAAGTGATTTTGAATAGTCTCTACATGGTCTTCCGTTTTGACAATAGAATGTGCCAGTTTTCTAAGGTGGAAAGAATAATGTTAGCCCTATGAAGAATGCCCCATTGGCTAATAATTTTGTACCATTGAGGTGAAGATGCTTGATCCTCGTTTGCCAAATATCATTTCTACAAGACCTAGATTTGTGTCGTTTATGTCAAGCTATATCGCGGTTCAAGTTGGCCTGCTCATCTTGGTCTAGAATGTCGGAAGTGGAGCACAACTAATCAAAAGAATGCAGTAATACTTGGACCGTGGACGATTAGATACCATTATTGTTCAACTCTGTCATAGTTCTTAGATGTTACCCAAGTTTTGGATTTTTCCAATTCATTGTTTATTTACTTCTTGTTTTTCATTTCCGTGCGCAGCAGCTTGTTTGGCGACTTGGTGCTAATTGGAGATAGATTGCTCTGGTATCGTTTGGATTGCAAGAATGGAATGCCTAGTCACAGAACATGTCTCATAATTAGTAGAATTTTGTTGTATTTTATAGGGTTTTTTTTTAGGAAAAATTTTATATTGGCACCCTGTGTTACAGCGTAATTGTCTTTTAGTACTTTGTGTTTTTAATAATTTTAATAATTTTAAATTGATATTTTGACGTTTTAAAAATTGTTTTTTAGTACTTCAATGTCATTTTTTGAAATATAAAATGTCAAAATTATTCTTCTCATTAATTAATCAAAAAACTAAAAATAAATTTTGAACAATTTTGAAATTTTTTTAAACATTTAAAAATAAAAAATAAAAATAATGTTTTAAATTAAAAATAAATTTTTCAGAATTTTTTTTCTAAATTTAATAATTTTTGGTAAAATAATGAGAAGGGTAAATTTGTAATTTTACATCCTAAAAAATAACCTCAAGTTACTAAAAAATTATTTTTTAAAATGTCATGATATCAATTTAAAATTACTAAAAACACAAGGTACTAAAAGACAATTGCGATATAACGCAAGTTACCAATATGAAAATTTTCTCCTTTTTTTTTTTTTTTTTTAATGTAGGAATGAGAGATTTAAAATGGCCCAATATAGGTGTGAAATTACCGTCACTCTAAAAGCGTGCTTACAAAACCGTAAAAGAATGTAATGAGAAAGGTAATGAGATTAGAAAGTAAACTAATAAAATTAAGCGTTATTCATTTCCTTTCATGTGTTTACTTGACTACTAGATAGTGTAATAGAAAATAACCTCATTTTCTTTCTTATGTTTACTAAAATTAGGAATAGTAATGTTATGAATATAATTACTAAAATATTTTTTAGCAATTAAATAATTATTAAATGTATAATAATTTATTAAGAGTAGATAAATAAATTTAATATTTATTTTCTTAGACAAAGAATCAATATCCAGATGGTGCAAGGATTAGTATTCTCTTCTTCATTCCGTATATTGTGTGGGAACCAGTAAATCTTCATTACTAATTTTGTAAGTAAACATATTATTAAATAGGAAAAAAAATCACTTCTTATTTCTCATTTTTCTTTGATGCAAAATAAACATGCTCTGTTAGGTTTTTATTCGAAGGTCGATTAGATTTAAATATAAAAGTGGCATATTCGAATTCCGATTATCTAAAAGGGATATTTCTATAATTCACCGGAAAAATCGTATTAGACCGACCGTTCTGTCTCCAAATCTTCCACAGCCAAAGTTCCTCGTTCACTCAAAGATATAGCAATTAGCAAGTCCAAGGACGGACAAAATGTCAAAATTGGTCGACAAGTAAAGTGAAAGTGACATTGTACATGTTGCTGGGGTCACTATTCTTAATTAAATGATATGAACAGGCAACATTTTGACCTCAACTTAAAAGTGATGGCGAATTTTAGACTGGTTTTGAGACTAAAAGTTGTCGAACGATGCCTAGAAGTTGCAAAACTGTCCGCAAATTAAAACAAAAATAACAGTTGGCATTGGTTCAAAACACAAGCATGCAAACTTTACCCTCTCATCACAGCGAAAGCAAGAAGCTCATAAAGATAAAAATAAGATGACGAATGGGTGATGAAGAAATCAAGAAGTCAAAATCAAAAATTTTGGCTCAAAAAGCATGCAAAAAATCTCACGTTCAAAATTCTTGCTCTTTTGACTCCTTGTGTTTGGAGCCATTAAAAAAAAAAAAAAAAAAAAAAAAAAAAAAAAAAAGTGTAGTCTCAGTTCCTAAGGTTGTCGTCTTGTCTCGAAATTCCTTATTCCCTCGGAAGGAAATCATACCATCACATAGGGACTAATCACAAGCAAATATTGGCGTTTCGTAGACAAAACCCAACAAAACCTAGCCTAGATACTGATACTGGTACTGAGTACTGATGGAGCACAGAGAGCTATCAGCTAGCTTTGTTTGTCCATATTATGCCACGTGTACAGCTCAAAAGGGCTCGCCACGTAATGCTGTCAGTCATTGTCAGTCACCCACCGGTGACGTTTAGGAAGGTCAATTAAAAGGGAAACTGTAACCACCAGCCAACCCGTACCCGGATCCATCATGATCTTTTTTTTTTTTTTTTTTTTTTTTTTTTTTGGTATTGAAAAATCATGTTCACAACTTGAATCTGACCAATGAGAGACGTGATATAAAAAAAAAAATAGTGAAAATTATGGGGCATTTTTTTAATAGTTTGTGATGGCATCATGTAACTCAAATTTTAGTCACTAAATAATGTTGTTAAAATTCAGTTAAAAACTAAATTATACTGCCTTACCAATTTTTCTTTTTCTTCTTATTCAAGGACCAAAATAAAATCATTTTTTTTTTTTTTTTTTTTTTTTGTATTTGTGGTACATCTCAAAAAATTGACATGTGGAAGTGAAAGAGAAAGAAACAAAAGAAATAATATGGAATTATTATTGCATTAGTTTGAGTGTTGACTCCTCATATTAAGATCTCGTTCATTTCACCGATTTGAGTTTTGCTATAATAAAAAAACTCTCAGAATCAATCACATCTAACTTTTTTATTATAATAAAAAACTCTTACATAAAGTCACATCTCAACTCGAATTAAAAACTCGAATCAACGAATTAAACGGGCCCTCTAAATGAATCATCTCCCATCATTTGAAAAAAAAAAAAAAAAAAGAAGAAGAAGAAGAATATTATCCTTAGAATTATTAGGAAGATTTAAGGTCATACATGTTTATTAGTATCATTAAATTTTTAAGACGTGCAATATAAAGGAAATCTTATCGCGGTTGAAGTAGTCATTTGACTATAAGTTATTTGTTTTAAGAAAACGAATCTAAATTGTGCATGATAATGTCGACAGCTTTTCCTACTACGTGAAGTTAACTTGCAAAATGAATGATAGCCTTTGAGGAACAAAGTATACTTTATGCAAAAGATTGTTGGCAAACCATATGGATGCAGATAATAATTAGCTTGCACGTCTAGACAACTTCATGTGGGAACACAAACCAATGCGCGAGCTAATTAAATGTTATTATTACCCAAGTACTCAGTAGCATTATATTCTATCTCAATTAAATCCCACTATTTTTTTTTTCAAATAATTAAGGTATCGTTCATTTCACTAATTTGAATTTTTATTTTAAGTTTTTACAGAAAAAACTCTCAAAAAATGATACATTTAATTTTTTCTGCTACAGTGAAAAAGGTCTCAAAAAATGTTACATTTCAACTCGAATTAAAAATTTAAATCCACAAAGTGAATGAGGCCTGAAGTTATTTTTCTTCTACGGTACGTTTTAAGTGGAACACTTATTAGTTATAATTTTCTTCGTATTTTATTTTCTGGGAAATGATGGCACCACTAGATTGATTTCAATATTTTCTTCCAAGCCAAGGAAGCTCTCTCTCCCAGCTCCTTGATTGTTTCATGCCAAATATATATATGTTTAATTTGTATATTCAGTAATTTTTTTTTCCCAGTAATTGGGACCCGCGTCATCAAAATCATTCATATAGTTGTCCATCAAGAGTTTTTCTTTTTTATTTGTTGAGGGAGTTGAGTGTCTAAATCACTTATAAATGTTTTGGAAACACGCATATCACAGAAGTTATGACAAAGAAAGAATTGAGAAAATTGTGAATTAGTTTGTGAGGTACTAATAATGTTTGTAGGTACACTTTTCATTTAATTAATAAGGGTAGGTAATTCATTTATGATCTATATGTAGCATATATATATATATATATTGCCTAGATATTGGCCATATAATTCCATTTACATATATATTTTCGGTTTGGTATATATAGTTAAGAACTTAATTGATGTTATTGCAAATTTAAACACAATCTTTTAACATATTGCCAAACGATTAAAAAAGGAGAAACCAAAATCACAAACCGTACTATATTCACTATTTCTTTTTTCCAAATATACACAATCCTAAGGGTGATAAAATTAATGGATCACCATGTTAGTTGAGAAAAAAAAAAGGAAAAGAAAAATATTGGATTGACAAAGAAAACAAATATAGGAATACCCCAAACTTTCCCATTGATCAAGAGAAGATCAAACCCAATTGACCCAACAATAATAATAATACAAAAAAAAAAAAAACCCCATATATGTAAAAATTTTAAAAATAAAATAAAAAATAAAACCCCACATCTATACCTTCCTTTTTCTTTTCCCCCCTTAGGGACACCTCACATTTCTTCCGGGCCCACCATAGTAAAAGTAATTACCCCAAACATTATTAATCCCTCCTTGTATGTCGTAGCAATTTGGATGATCAGCCAAAACTTTAAGGTTTGATAAGGGGACCAAGCTATTATCCCAGTCCACAGTTTGCAAGTTTCTAAAATATGATGCTTTTCCAAACCCTTCTCCGGCAAAATGTCCACTTCCCATTTGTGTTGAAGTGTGGAAACCAGACGGCCTTGAATTCACAACTTCTCCTCCAAATTGGACCATGCTCGCGTGGTCTCTTAGGTGTGTGAACAAAAATGAT
Source organism: Morus alba (assembly GCA_012066045.3). NCBI lineage: Eukaryota > Viridiplantae > Streptophyta > Magnoliopsida > Rosales > Moraceae > Morus > Morus alba. The sequence continues at coordinate 2,228,414 of CP050237.2, read as the reverse complement.
GGCCAGTATCCAACTAAGATTCCGGAGCCAAATTCTAGCCACCAATTTCCATGCTTTGGATCCTGCAAAACAATAGTGCAATTTTTGTTTTAATGCTAAAAACTTTATAAGATCAATTTCTTTTGCCTTACTCCACATGAGGCACGCGATAATTAAGTTTTAGCTTAGCTAAGGATTTATAATAATCATGTCAAAAAGACAGGGAGGAAGAGAAAAAAAAGAAAAGTTGTAAATAGCATGACATTTGCTGTAAAGTTGAAATATTACGTGGAGCTTTTTATGGTAGGTTATCTCAACCGAAATGTTAGATCTACTCAAATTATATTAAAATAAAAATAAGTATATAAGCTGACAGAATCTAATGCCAATATGACGATTCAAACGCAATCCTACCCTTAGAGTGTTTTTTTTTTTTTTTTTTTTTTTTTTTTTTTTTAATATCCCACTCTAGAAGTCTCATACAAGTTGATAGCTACTTTTGTTATTGTGAAAGAAGGAAAATTGAAAAGCAAGCATATAGGGTGGAAGAGTAGAGAGGAAGTTCTTTTGCTAGGATGAGAAGCGAATCTTGCAGAAGTGAGGAGGAAAAAAAAAAAAAAAAGGCACGAGAATTACAGTTCAATAATTGTAGGAATCAATTCACCAGTGCATGCGCGCATGTAATATTCTACCATACGGATAAATATACGTTATATATATATATATATATAAATAAATATTGTGGTATCTTCCTCGTACGTGTATATATACATATAGTTACACTACATGCATTATGTAATACATCTTTTCACCCTCAACGACGTTGTAATGAAATAATCAAGAGCACTTATATAGTGTGTGTATATATATAGTCACATGATAATGTATAATTAATAAGACATATGATGTTTATTATTTATATGCTGTCATATATATGGTATATAGTATGGTTTCTAGACCTCATAATCTACAAAATGGCCCTTGAGACCCTGCCTTGTAAATTAAGCTATATGATTATGGGCACATTGCATAATAGCTAATTATGTGTCAAAAAAAACTTGGGGGCTACAAAGTAAAGTTTATTTAATCGAAAAGTGAATTTATTAGGTAAAATATGAAAAACAAAAAGTTGAAAGTCTATTGTATTTACCTTCCAAACCAATAAGCTAATATCAAATTGTCCGCCACTGTAGGCTGAAGTTGGAGAGATTGCAGCTCCAATGGCAATTCTACTGTTTGTCTGAACAAATCCTGAACATAGCAAATTATAGCACCCAGTTGCTTGATATGCGTCCGTCTGTTAATCACCATTTTTATTTATTAAAAAAACAGTATTTAATTAATTATTTGCTTAAAGAAAATAACACGTACGAAAATAGTTGAATTATTAAAGGTTTACATATATTGTATACTTACAGTCCAATAAGTAAAGAATCTAGGATAGTTGTCCCCATATAGCTCTGGGCTAACCTGCAGAAAATTAAATGATGAATTATTAGCAACCATGACTATAATACACAGGAAACATATTCAAAAAAAATGAAAATGAAAGGTAGTTGAGCCTTCACAACTGCTTTAAATGTTCATTTCTTTTCTACCATTTCCTTTTCCCGTCGAAATAAATAAAACTCTACGGTAGAAGTCGACTAAGTCCATTTGATTTATGAATTAGAACGATATGATTAGAATTATTTTTTATTTACGTGTATTTTTTATGAGAAAAAATACTGTAGCGAATCACGAATCATAATTCGAATCAGGGAACGAATTCCTCTACCAAACATCACATGAAAACAGGTATTTGGTTTCCAGTGTAATGATAAAAATACTGTGCAACTATCTAGTATTGCCAAATTGAGTTTAAGTAAAAGTTTTGATTTCTGAAATCAGAATGCAGATTCATGGTAGATAAATTGATCCACCGATAACTCTCTTCATTCAAACACACCACTAAACATATTATAGAATTCTCGGTTAGAAAAAATATAGTATCAATAATGTTTGAATGAAAAATAATTTTCATCTTATTTGAAATATTGTTTCCTTGGAAAAAGAAATTAAAATATTTTGAGAAAAGTATGAAACCTTTTCGGTAGGAACTATCATTTTTAACTCCGAGTAATAACTGTTTTTTCTTTTTAATTATTAGACTAAGTTTGTATCTACGTTAAAAATTTACAGCGCGTGTCAAAAAATTTCTCTAATCCACTGACTTGACTATTGAGAATTTAATTTAACGGTTAAAACACAAATTCATATTGATAGTTAAACGAGAAGGTCCTAGCGCAAAAATTCCCTAAATGGTATCCAAATATATTGGGAAAAAAAAAAAAATTTATGTATACCGTGTACAACATATTACTAGAAATGAGATACACGCACTGAATTTGAGGGAAATTAAAGATGAATGAGAAGGAGAGGAATATATAAATACACACCTGCCAACCAGCTTCAATAGTATTAAGGTCATCGCCAAATGAACCAGAGATGACCCACATTTGTGACAAGCTGAACTCGTATTGATTAGAGACCTTTGGCGCCCACACGTTTATGCTGGCTTTTGCTCCGTAATATTGCTCTCCACTCACATACCCAACTGCATGCTGTGTCACGGTCACCCACAATTTATTTCAGCAAACAATATATATATATATATATATATATATTCAATGTTTGAAACTCATTTAATATATGATATGTTTCTTTCATGAGGATTTTTCAGGAATTTTTTAAAACTCGTCTTGGAACAGTCGATACACTATTAATGAATGATGTGTTGCCACATATGGGATTCCTATAGTTTCTGATATTTCAATTTGGATTCCGTGTGTTTGTGAAAATTCTCAGCATGATAAGAAAGTTATTTCATGAAATGAGACTTGTGGGGGTGGCCTGGTCTGATAATCTGAAAGGACATTAAAATTATATATATACACATATATTTCATGCAGATAAGTGTAACTACACCTGCCATGAAAGTTCGTAAATGTTACTAATAAAAGGAATCTCACTGTGTTTGATTCTGTAATTTCGCTTAAATAGGATGAGTGTGGGACATTTTGCTTTGACATGCATATATTCAAAATTATCTAAATAAAATGTTGTTTAAAAAGAAGGTACAATTTCATTGAAATTGAACTTTGTTGTTCTTAGCTTATTCAGAAGAACATCTTATGCTGCATTTTCTTATTGTCTCAAGAAAAAAAAAAAAAAAAAAAAAAAAAAGAAGAAGAAGAAGAAGATGAAGACAAAATAAGAAATAATAATTAACTCTGCCTCACGTCTGAGAAAGAACTAGTACAAACAGAAACAAACTGTTTTCTGTACCTATGTATGTATTCTTCTATTCCTTAAGCATGAATTTATTTGAATAAATAATTATTAAAAAAAAAAAATTAAGTTCTAACCTCATGGCCGTTACTGCTTGAATCCCTCCTAACATGTCTTCTAACTTTTCTTCCAAATCTTCTAACGGAACTAGCTCTTAGCATATCCTTCTCAGTTGTTCTTCTTATTGGCACAGTTCCTTCAGGACATGATTCACCAGACAATCTCCACATCTGAAAATCCACCCCTGAAGGGCTATGCATGTTGTGCCCCTTTGGTCTCTCTGGTGGATCCTACAAAATTTCAAAAACCTTAAATTTAACTAAATATCTGGATATGAAAACTTGAAACCGGTACGAAATACGCTTTTTTTTAAAACGTTATTTGCCCTCTATCGACTGAGATTGCTTAACAATTCCGACAAAACTTACCAATGGCTTTTGTCCTTTCAATAGAGGGTGATCAAAAGCTGGTTGCTTATGAGATGACACACAATCGATAATATCACCGTCAGGACTCTGCACAAGAAAAAACATGGAAATAATTAAACTAATTTAAAAAAAAAAAAAAAAAAAAAAACAGAGCAAAAAGACAGAGGAAGTGAGTGTTGGCCAAATTAATGCCTGAATTGTCTTGACAGCGGGCTTGTTGATCTTCCTAAGACGCGCTTTTATTATCTTCAACTTTTGCAGTTCTTGGTCTGGTCGGAAAGTCTGATTCTTCGCTTGTCCACCAAGATTCTGGTCGTCGTTTACTTGTGATGAAACGGAAGAAACGACAAGAAGAAAGAATACAAGAGTTTGGAGAAAGATTTGCGAGATCTTGTAACTGTAACACCAGCTAGAAGCCATGTTTGTTTGTTGTTGTTGTTGTTGGTGGTGGTGGTGGTGTTGTGTACAACATTGGCGTTGTCGTTTTCTTCTTCTTCTGCTTCTTGTGTGATCAGATTCAGAGCATGAGAAGCTGCATTTATTCCAATGTTTTGTCCATGGAAACAGAACCAAATCCATATTCCAACACATCATGACCGTTCCAAGCTTAGACTCTCACCATTTCCGAAGCTTAATTTGGAACACCAGAGTGAGTATAAACTTCCTTGATTCCTTCGACCTATTTTTCTCTCTCTATCTCTCTCGCTCCGAGATTTCTAATACCTTGGTTTTATGTTCTGACAGCTTGAACTTCTGAGCATGAGGTGATTAAAATAATCACCAATGGGTTGGTTTTTTTTTTTTTTTTTTGATTTATTTATTTTTTCTTTGAAGTTTTTGTACATGTGGGTGTGGAGCTATAAATGCACTTGCTGGGTAGTGATGGAAATCATGCTTGAATTTTTTAAATGAGGAAACAAAATATTTAGAGAGAGAGAGAGAGAGAGAGAGAGAGAGGGGAGTTGTGTTTCCAGTCTCCAATACAAGGACTGTAAACTTTAGCTTTTTTGTTTAATTTTATAGGGCAAAATGGTACTCATATCTGTTATTCTTTACTTTGGTTATGAGGACAGAGAGGAATTACACTTGATTCTGGGTTTCCAAAGTTCTTTTCTTTAGGGGTCCTCTTTCTCACTTCCCTAGATGTTCTTTGTGTCAGCTACTCTGTTATTATTATTATTTTTTTTTTCTTTTCCTTCTAAATTTTACTTCCTAATAAAAAACTAAAACCAACCCACTTTCAATTTCCCACAAATCGTTATCAAAATTTCATGGGGTTTTGGATAATATAACATGGAAAAAGATTGACTGTTGCCAGTAATACAGTAATTAACAATATACATGGGTGAGGAAAATGGGAGACTTCTTCTTCCGGTGGGCCATATTTTACGGAACATATACTTAGATTTTGTTTAATTCGTTAATTTGAGTTGAGATATAGTTTTATATAATAATTTTTTATTGTAATAAAAAAATTAAATGTGATTATTTTTAAAAATTTTTTACTATAACAAAATTTAAATTCTAAACTTAAATTAGTAAAATGAATGATTACCGGGACTTTCATCATCTAAGTTACTGACACTTTTCTTTTATTAGCAAAAAAAAAAAAAAAAAAAAAGAGTTACTAACACCTTTTTAAACTGTCGTTTTCTGGTTAGTAAGCCAAAATTTCTCAATGCATAATTGGGCCTCACCTCAGTGGTGGCTTGGCGCTGTTTGGCACGCGCACCTGGTTATGTGCACAAGCTGCATGCTTATGCACACACCCATGCATATTTTCTCATGCGCATTATGGGGCTCAATCTTGATTTTGTTCTTCATAATCTACGTGATCAACATGCTTTCAAAGAAAAAAAATAGCTACCATAAACATTATATTTATTTATACATAATATTTATGCTATATAATAGTAATAGACCTCCACAAAACTATTACAAACCATGTAATTTCTCTTTTTATTTTGCAAAACAAAAACCTATGCCATGCATATTGAATATGTTGATTTATTGAATTTTTTTCTATTATTTCTTTTCTGATTATGGAATACTTGTTGATGAATTTCAAAAGGATATGCATTAATTTTATCATCCAAAAACGAGTTGTTATTACTGCCATGAAACTGAAAGACATGTGAGAGAAACAATAACAACAATGACTTGACAACTTCCGCTGCTGATATTCATCAGAATGAGATACACTCTGAGAGGCATAACTGCGTGATAACAAATACATGGGAAAATGAATTGTCCATTTATATTAAATTTTTTTTTTTTTCAAAAATAAAAATATTGAAGGGGGTAGTGATTAATTAAATAAAAATTAGTGTATACTTAACCACATAATTAATGCCCCTAAGACTCTGTTTGGTTGGAGAGATGAAGAGTAGGAATTATGGAGAGAGTTGGAAGGATGAGGAGTATGAAGAATGGAGAAGATTATAGTAATTCTTCGTGTTGTTTGGTTGAAGGAGAGAGAGTTGAAATAATAGATAATAATTATTTGTTTAGTTACTATATTATCCATTTTACTATTTTTTAACAATTTATTTTGAAGTGTGGCAAAGTATTTTTCATTTAAATTTAGATAGATTGGTTAAATCCTTCCATTGATTGAAAAAAAAAAAAAAAATGGTGAGCCCAAAGGGAGACTCTCTCCCCCCTTATCTCCTCTCTCTCCTCTTCTCCTTTCTACTGAACAAGGAATTCACGCTCTCCCTTCACCACTCTCCCCCTCTCCTTCCATCCATCTCTCTCTTCCCACCAAACATACCCTAAATGACGTTTGTTTAATAATATGAACTTTATTTTAAATGGTATTTTGATTGCATCAACATTAAGTGCTTTTCCCATAATTCCCTAAGCTAGTTTTCTTTTTAGGTCTCTGGTAATTATGCTTGCACCGTCTGATTAGCAGCTCCTTTTATATCCCATTACGTCAATTTAAGATCTAAATCTCTCTCTACTCGTTATGGAAAGTACTGTACCTACCCACCAATGGCGCCACCTAAAAAAATAGTAAGCATCTAGGAAAAACATTGGCCCCACATGGTGTAATAATCTCATTTTAAACCGATCGAGTGGATATATTGTAGGATGCACAAAATAATTAAGGTTAAATTAGCCCTCCTAGCTAAGTTAGCTCATGGTACAAATTTAATATTTTACCACAAGATCGTGTTCATATGTAGACTTGAATCTGCTTAAATATTGTAGAGCAATGTACGCTAAGAAAATGCGGGAGCACTTTCCTACTTAAGACAGTTAATACCTGAGAAATTTGAGAATTTCAAAGTGAGCCCCAGACGAGCCCTTTATTCATCATGCGTCTTTATATTGAGTTATTGGCTGTAATCATACGATTTATAAAGTCCGCCTGATATGAATCGTGCAACTACGTTCAATAATTCCTTAAATGAGGTTATAATCCTTACCGTAAAATTTTCCAAAAATAATATTCATATAATCTAATATATGATCCTCTCTGTGGCTGAAAAGATAAGTCGATTTAATCAATAAACTGTTAGGAAAGGACTCCCCACCACTGTGCTAGTAATTGTTAGTTAGAAACATTAATGGCTAGACAGTACGTAGTACAACTCCCCTAATTGCTTCGGAGAAAATTTAGTCTCGATCGAAAGAGAAATCTTTCCCAATAATAGAAGATCATCATCATCTTTTTTTTTTTTTTTTTTTTTTTTTGATAAAGTGCCATCAAATTTGTTGGTTTCTAAATCAGCCACAATTATCACGTAAAATTGTGGAAAAAAATTTTGACATATAAATTTAAATTCGATAAGATTACTTTATGATAAGTGATCAATACTCTACACAAAATTTAGAAGTGTTGGAATTTTTGTTGGACTCTAGTGATCAAGACCAATTTAGGTAGATGCTTGTTAATATATGGTTTAGATTTTTTTATTTTTATTTTTATTTTTATTTTTTTTGTAGAATATTGATAATGCAGTGTTAGAACATGTCGTCAATCCATTGAATTGAGAATAATGCACTTCTTTATTCTCAAGTCAATACGAATTTTCAAACTTTATGCATGGTAAAAATTTTTTTCGAACTTAAAGCTGATGGTTGAAAGGCTGCTAAAGCAATATATGTAGTTGCGTTTAAAGGGGGACAAAGGAAAAAACAATTGAAAAGAAAAAGGTATTGGGTTTCATCATTAGGTTGATACATTATTAGTTTGATAGGAATACAAGAAGGAAAAAAGAAAAAGAACACACACATATAAACTCATATAGCTATATATATATATATATATATATATATATATATATAATAAAAATCAAATTATCAGGTCATGCGTGTGTTCTTAAGCATGCATGCATGTGTTTTGTTGTCTAGTAACTACTATATGTGTATGTACTATGTAACATATAAGTAGAATTTACTAATGATATAGTAAAAAAATAAAAATAAAAATAAGGAATTGGGACGAAACGCACATGAATTACACACACATATTATCTATATGTGTGCATGAAGAATTGATATATTTTGCATGGAAGCGTGATTTTCAATTAATGGTAGAGGTAGTGATTAATTAAATGCAATATATATATATATATATATATATATATCATGGTTTGCATGTAATCCAAGTTAACCTTTTTTTTTTTTTTTACTGAAAGCAATAGCCTGCTTTAATCGGAAAATATATGGCTTTTAACAGCTTTGGAATTTAATATAATTTATAGAAGTACAGTTGGTGTGTAGACAAAATAATGAGTTGATGCTGAAATTTGTCCAACATCTCACAAAAAGCATCGTTTTATTTTATATGGCGAAATATTCTTTGGTTGGTTAAGAAACCGAAAAGCATATTTATTTTTAAGCGTGAAACAGATCTTCATATGATTTCCTTTTGGGGGTTGTTAAGGTGAGTGAGAATATATGTGAAGGAACCATGCATGTGATTTTGTCGATAATTATAAAATTCAGTGCTTCCCTTTTCATCATCTTGACAGAAGGAAGGCTGAAATTATTACTGTGTAAACCCTTAATTAAAAACGATACAACAACAACAACAAGCCTTAATCCTAATTTAATTGGAGTCGGCTATATGGATTTCACTTTTCCACACAGCTATATTCGAAATTAAACTTTCCTAAAGGCTTAGATTTAGAATGTCTTTCCTAACGACTTCAGTCCATGTAATTCTTGGTCTACTCCTCCTCTTCCTAGTATTAGGTGTAAGAATGTCCTCCCAAGCACGAACTGGTGCTTCTAACGGTCTACGTTGGACATGTTCGTACCACCTCAAGCGGCCTTCGCGTACCTTATCTTCTATTGGTGCTACACCTACTTTACTACGAATAACTTCATTCCTTATGCGATCCATTCTCATAAAATCACTCATCCATCTTAACATACGCATTTCTGTCACACTCATCTTAGATATATGTTGTCTCTTAATAGCCCAACATTCACTACTATATAACATAGTTGGGCGGATTACACTCCTATAGAACTTTCCTTTTAACTTAATAGGCATCTTGCCATCACATAAAACTCCCGTAAAATTCTTCCACTTAACCTACCATGTCTTAATCCTATATTGAATATCATCTTCTATTATCTCCTTCATACTGCACTATGGACCCAAGGTACCTAAACTTTCTAGAAGCCCCAATCTCCACACCATCTAAAGAAATTCCATCATTCTAATTACTTAAGTTACTAAACCTACAATGCATGTAATCAGTTTTCGTCGTACTTAACTTAAATCCATTTGTCTCGAGAGTCTGTCTCCACAGTTCTAACTTACAATTAACTCCTTCCCTATGTTCATCAACTAAAACTATATCGTCCGTAAAAAAGCATACACCAAGGAACATTATCTTGGATTTCTCTTGTCAGCTCATCCATCACGACAGTGAAAATATAAGGACTAAGAGCAGATTCTTGATGAAGGTCGATCTAAATGGGGAACTCTAGCGTGTAGCCTCCAGCAGTTCTCACACTCGTGATCACCACCCCATCGTACATGTTCTTAATTACCTTAATATACCTCACATGCACTTCTCTCTTTTCTAGCACCCACCATAAAACTTTCCTCAGCACCCTATCATGTCTTTTCTAAATCTATAAAGACCATATCTAGGTCCGTCTTGGCTTCTCTGTACCTTTCTATTAGCATCCTAAGAAGAAAAATGGCTTTTGTGGTTGATCTGTCTGGCATGAAACCAAATTTGTTACCTGAGATGATAGTTGTGGCCCTTAATCTCCTTTTAATAACTATCTCTCAAAATTTTATAGTGTGGCTTATTTACTTTATTCCCCTAACTAAAAACGATAATAGACAAAATAATTTGTCATATATATAATAAGTATCGACATGCGAAATCAAAATCTGAGACAACTCTTGTGAATCTTTATGCACACTAATTATGGGGGTCCTTCAAAATTCTTGGTTGTGGGAAATGGTATGCAAGGATACAACTAGAAAGGGAAGAAAAATATACAAATTATTACTTTTTTAAGACTTAATGTAGACTAAAATGACCTTATAATACCTAGAAGCTGAATTCCACAATTAATAAGTTCTAATGAAACGCACAAAGAAATCAAATATGCGTCGGATATCAAAAGTGAAAGTCTAAAAGACGCATGAACAATTAAGCATACATACGACTTTTCAACAAAAACACTATGATCTATGAAATATAATATGTAATAGAGTCAGGTATGGATTTCTCCATAGCATAAATGTCTGCAATCATTTAAAAAAAAAATCAACTAATTATATATTTATATTTAGTGAAATGTGATCCTCCTAACTAAATCCTTTGCATTTGGTTATTAAAACTACCTTGTTGTGATTTAAAAAAAGAGTCCACAAGCAAAAATATTCTTAGTTATATTGAAAATAACTGATCGAGATAATTAAGTTTTAATTATATAATTTGTTTGAGACAAAGTACTGGTCCAAAATCTGATGTAGGCTCTAATTATGAAACGGAGTTAGGTCAAGTCAAATTTTTCATGGTGTATAAGTTCTGCAGAAATGCAGTCTCATTTATATGTCTCTAAAAGTCTCAGATCAGCAGCCCAGACGTCTAATCTTTTGGCGAGTTGGACCAGCTCTCGACCATCCATTTTATATGAAAAACAAAGCTTGGACCATATAATAATAGCTTGGCCGTGGCCTATGACTCGTTTTCAAATGGCTTTAATGCATAAAACCGTAGATATAATCATAGTGTCTCAACCTTGAGTCAATATGAGAGATGGGGTTGGGTGCATATGCATAAAAAAAAGAAGAGAATGTAAACTGTAAAGTACCCTCACCGAAATTAAGTACACTCACAGTATGACGCATATCCATTGATGCGCACATGCATATATATATATATATATATATATATGTATATATTGGGGTCAAACTTCTCCTTTTTTGACATTTCAGTGCTGTTTTGGGTTTCTTTGACTTTAGGGATATGAATTGAATGCCATCTAAAGTGACCAACACCCAGAAAAGGATCTCCAATATTCCTTGTTCTTTCTTTTCTTCTAAAATGCAATATTACCTTGGACATCTTAATATGAAAGTTTCAATTTATTACTATGCATTTTAATTTTTGTAATAAAAAGTGTGTGAATATGACATTAGGATTGTTATGAAAATACACTAATTGATCTTATAATATAACATGCATGTAGAAATAAGAAGTGTCATATGACATTTATTAACTTATTTAACTATAATTTTAAATAGGCGTAACATTAGTATGCGGTAAGTAAATTCCCTGTTACGCCTGTTACATAAAACAAATTCCATATTACACCATCTACATGTTCTACGTGAAGATATCACAAGCTTAACCTCAAAGAGAACTCAAATATGTTGTCCAATTTTGATGTCTTAATTGGTGTTTAACTAATCAAATCATGCCACGCCATGTAAAAAAAAAAATTATTTTTTAACTTATTCTTTTGTATTTATCACGTAATGATGTGATATATATAATTTAATCGGTAAGACACTAATTAGAACACTAAAAATTAGACAGCAGATTTGAATCCCTCAAAGAATCAACAGTACTACTATTTGGTAATGACGTCTCCAAATGGGCAAAAAATAAAAAAATAAAAAACAAACAAATGGCATTGTTTGGTAAAACTGCATATCCTAGCATGCCCACCAAAAGACAAAGAAAAGAAACATTGGAGTACTGCTAGATATCAGATTGACCAATTATACCCATTGCTTAAAAGCCATAATCTGACTGGAAACGCTTAATTGAGGGGGCAAAGACTAGACAAGATGACCACGGCCATTTCTCGTCTGATGGTTTTAAATCCCACAAGAACCAAAGATAAGCTTTTTCGTGTCTCGATCCCTTGAAACCTTTGAACAGAATATTCGCGAAGTGGCATAGAAATTATAACGTGAAATAGGAAAATTAGGTACTTTACCAACATTTTTGTGGGCTCTCGATTGTTTTTCATATAGCCTTGATCAGAAGATCAATATAAGAAGTTTCTCATGATGACATGTGGTTGTGAATCCTTGACTTGTTTTTCTCTTGAGCCGCTAATTTTGGTCAAGCCATATTGTTAGTGGGCTTCAATTCAAAGTCTTAAAGGCATGTTCCTATGAAGAACTTTTTAATTTACATAATTATCCCGATCCCACTTGAAAAGAGAATGTGGAATTTAGGATAAGGAAAATGACCTTGGTGAAGTAGTACTTTATGATCTAATGCTTTACATTGTGGTCAAGAATTAAAAAACTAATTAAGGATAAATTCCAATTCACTTGAAATGGAAACTATAGAATATAGACCTTCCATTCCATTCTTTTCCTCTATCTTACTAGAGATCACCGACCAAAAGAAAAGGATAACAAACTGAAGGTTTTCGTTATATATACGTTGCATTTGTTCTTAAGAATATATATATATATATATATATATATATATATTTCTTAAGAACAAATGAATTATATCTAGGGCCTGCATTGAAACTGTAGTTTAATAGTGGAATAATTCTATAAAAAAAAGTGATAAATTCGATCCATATACCTCAGACCCACTTGAAAAGAAAAGAATCATGAGAAAGAACGGTAATAGTTTATAGAGTTTACATGATACCACACACAGTATTGTCCATGAAAGTATCGGTTATGGAATAGAGATATGACCAATTTCTAAAAAGTCCTGTACTCAATATATATATATATATATATATATATAGAGCCCTGTTCATTAGATACTCAGTTTTCTCTATATTTGCATCATATTTAAATGAAAAAGGCTCTTTAAAGGGCAATAAAAAGAAGATATTAAAGGGCCTCCAAGCGTGGAACAGTGACACTGAGCAATGATTTTGTCTAAGGGCATGGCCAGCTTTCCAAGATAAATAAAGGGGTATAATTAAAATCGTAACTATCAATTAAAATTGAAAAGAAAGAAAGAAAGAAAAAAAAAAAATAAATCAAGGGAAGAAGTAAATCCTTAAAGGGTTCTAAAGGAAAATTGGCCATTGAAGAATGTTCCCTCTTTTGTCCGAAAAAAAAAAAAAAAGATAAATCATGGGAAGAAGTAAATCCTTAAAGGGTTCTAAAGGAAAAATGGCCATTGAAGAATGTTCCCTCTTTTTTCCAAAGTCATGAAAGCATGCATGTATGAATATATATTTACACACACACACACACACACACATACATATATATATATATATATATATATATATATATGGTGTGGATGCATAAACCATTATTCAACAAAGTGGGAATTGTTGGAAAAGAATGTTTCGATATCTACCAAACCAGTACTCTTGCTTTCTGCAGTTAATTGGCATGCTTGGGCCCAAGGGCATCATGCTTGTTAATATATGGGCCCGTGTTTCCCATACATGATCATCATGATCTATCTTGTACCATGCAACATAAAATACGAGACTCTTTCGAATTGCTTGTTATGTAGACTACATCATGATAATGATTAATCATATGCTTGATCACCTCCACATGTAGTTAGATCAATGATCATGGCCTGCTACAACATGGGATCTCTAGGCACTATCTAGAATATGTACTAGAGGAGCGTATCTTAGATCATCCCTTGTCAGCAACTAGATATATAAAAATTAGCAATATAAACTTGTAAGAATTAATAGTGTAGCATGATATTTATTTTATATAATAATGACACTAAGGAAGTGAAATATCTTTGATATAGATTAAAAATTTTATTTTCAAATGTTATATATTGTTACTTTTAATAAATGTAACTTGCAATATCTCTTATTTTTAGGGATCATTTTTTGAAAAAAGGATATAAGATAACTTTTTATATAATATATGTTCCAAATTTATCTAATTTTATTTCTTGTACATTCCCCTATTCAACTATTATGTGAACTGTAAACCCCGTTAAATGTATTTTGAAAAGTACCACGTTAATTCTTTTCCAATTTCGTCACTTTTTATTTTTTAAATTAATGATGACAAAAAAACTAATTCAACTAGGAAATCCATTTAACGAGTACTATAACATGATGGCCGTTTCATTGATATGAATATTTAGCCCCTAATCTTTGATGCTTGAGATAGTGGATGACATTGATGGTCCTCTGTTAAGTCGGCTATTTCAAATATATACTAATTTTTCTTTAATTATGATTAACTTGTAATTATTTTCATAGACTAAGACAATTGTAGTAAGCTATAAGAAATAATTATTTCGAACATGCTTAAAGTAGTACCTAATTTTGGAAGGCTTATTCGTCGATAATGAAACAATGCTCTTTATTAGAAGGCTTAAACTAGCTAGTACATGTTTTTTGGTTCTAATTTTGTCAGCAATAATGGAGAATTCAGTTGCAATGGGACCTGGGACACAACTAAGGGCCATGTGGTCGTTTTGGTATTGCTTTTGCAAGCTCAACAAGGTGCGCATGACACAAGCAAGTAGTTTTAATAAAAAGATTTAAAATATATCTTTTGCAGAGAAAAATGCAGTTTTATACTTATTTAAGGAAGTTAAAATTTTAACTTTGATTTATATTTTTACTTCCAAAAGAAGATTATTGGTGTCATTCTATCCTGTATTTCTTTCGTCTATAGTAGAAACAAGTCAAAAAAATGAGAAGAATCTAACTCAATTCTATTCATAAGAATGAGCTCAATATAACTCTCACCACCAGAAGCTCAATCCTGCATAATCTAAAATTTGAGTAATTATTGATGAGTGAAGTGAGTTTATGCTCACGAATTTGATGTTTAAATTCTAACTTTTTGTTGGTTTTCGAGTCTTTAGTATTGAATTTACGTTTATTTTTGTGTTACTTTTATAGGTTGGTAGGAGATAGCATCTAGATTGATTTGGAATGAATTGGAGACAAAAAGAGTATAAAATGATCGCATTTAGAAATTGCGAGCGTCCACGTCACTGGTGATTAAGGTCTCAACGGCTAGAAAGCTAAGTTGAAGAGCGCCGCAGCGCCTAACAATCAAGGCCGCAACACTAGTGGGACAACTTGAGGAGTGCCGCGGCACCAGAAGTGAGGGCAGCGATGTCCAACTATGAGAAATTGAAGAAAAAGTGTATTTTATTTTCAATTTTACCCTTTTGAATCTCATATATATAAATAACGATTTTTAGAGTTTTTAGGAAATTTTTGACGGCTGAAAAAAGGAGAGAAGCTTCCGTTCAACAAAAAGAAGACGAATCAACCAAAAAACGTTTGCCTTTGATCCTGAAAACAGTTTCTTCTAGATCTCTTTCTCATATGTTGATTTCACTTGATATGATGTTTTCTATTTCCATTATGTTCTAATTTCATTTTCAGGGCTACAATATAGCTGGATTATGATTGTTCATTATTCTTAGTTTTTCAATTTAATCGATTTTATTCCATGATGCTAGTGTTATAACCTGTTCTTAATGCGTGTGATTGTCTGGCCAACTTTTGCATGATTTGGGGTTTTATTCTGAGACTAAATAGTGATGGTTAATATGTCCATGGGTTATAATACAATTAGAACACCATAAGCTAGAGATAGTTATGTGACTAGTGTGGTGATTATGATTTCCTAATCTTAATGCATTTAACATGTTAAAATCTTGACAGAGATGTAGGGTTTACATGTTTGGGTAGGATTACTAGTGCTTGAGAAATATTATTAATTAATTTAGAGAAATTTATTGTCAGCATGGGAACAAAATTTGATTGATTGGGAATTGGGGATTGGAACTTGATTAATCTTGGTGAAATCGAAAATCCTAGAGCCGTTTTATGATTGAATTCTCTTGTCATCATTTGAGTCTTGTTTTCTTTTATTTTTGTTAGTTTAATTTTCATCAAACAATTCTCCTATTTTGACCTGCTCAAATAAAGCTAGAGTAAACACAATTTCAGTAGCTAATGTCGATCACTCCTCATAGGACAATACTCGTATTCACAAAATTATTACTTGACAACAATTTGTGCACTTGCGTTTGCATTTTTCGTAACAATTATGTTGCATAGGATCAACTTCTACCACAAGGGGAAACACTCTCATAGTTTTTATGTCACGTGGCAGAACAAAAGATAAACTAAAAAGTCTAAACAACCTTCAAAGTTAAACTATCATATTTTCTCCTCCACACAACACATCTCTGAGAGATTTGGTCTTCCTTAATACTATCGATCTGGTCTTCTTACGGCCTACACGCTTCACAATGAAATATGGAAAGATTGTAGCTTTGTGATGAGAACAATGACAAGATCTTGTATGCTACACGATTCGAGGCTAGATCTTCGTCGATCTGCTCAATGGTCATTCAACAGAATCTCGTCGCTGAGGAAGATGAAGATCAATTGGGGTAAAGACGTCATCAACAAGGGAATTATTTCTGAGTTTTCTTGTCGTTGATTTTGTTTTGTGTGTGTGTGTGTGTGTTTTTTTTTTTTTTTTTTTTTTTTTTTTTTTTTTTGGTGTGTGTGTGTTTTATGTGTTTTTAAGTTATATTTGTTTGATTTGGTGAATTATTGTGATTTTTGTTGTTAAAGTATTTTGATGGAAAGCTTCAGTTAGTTCCGTTGGTATCAGGACTGGATACTGGCCGGTATCACCATAGTTACCATACAAAAACCACTGGCCTTCCAGTATCCCGGCGGCTACCAGTCAGTATTATGGCGGTTACCGACTGGTCACCAGCTGGTATCATAGCAATTACCAGTTAGTAACCAGTTGACAACTGGTAATGTAAGGGTTTGTTTGGTATTCTGAATATATTGTGATGACGTGGTTATGGTATACAGTGTAAATAATATTTTTTCTTGACACCAAGTTAAGATTTTGTGGTAATCCTTTAAAGAGGCCCTAAAATTTCATTACGAAGGACGAACGAAAAACATTAATTCTTTTTAAAAAATAGAGAATTTATCATTGAGAGTGCATGAGTCTAGATCTTTACCATATATTCTTGATAAATACTTATTTGTTAGTGTAATTATTTAACTAAAATAATTATAAACTAAGAATAAATAATAAAAATCATGACTTAAAAAGATAAAAAGCCTGACTCATACACTTTCAAATACTCTTTGTCAAGATTACTCATGCTCTTTACAACAAAGTGGAAATACTTCTCTCAAACCGTGACAATCCAAACCAAACCTAAACGGTCTAATGCTAAAATTGTTTTGTTGGGCCAACATGGTTCCGCGTGACCTCATCCAGCTCTGGATAATAGGGAAAAGTTCAATTGGATTAGGGTCTTATCTATCTCGTACTGAATTTTGTGTCCAGGCCCATATTTTGGGAAACGACACCCTATGGGCACGTGAGCTACTCTTTGTGAGATATGTGGGGGAAAAAAAAAAAAAAAGAAAAAAAAAACAGGACATTAAAAACCTGTTTAATGCTATGCTTTGTTTGATTTGACATAGTAGAGGGATTCGTTCTCTGATTCGAATCATGGTTCGTGATTCGTTACAGTAATTTCTATCATAAAAAATACACGTAAATTGAAAATGATTCTAATCACATGATTCTAATCTATAAATTAAATGCCCCATAAATTAGAATCCATATAATTAAGAAACAATTTGCAGGAACCCAAAAAAAAAAAGGAAAAAAAAAAGGTAGTTTGAAACTTCTACATCTGGCCATCCACTTTCATCCACTATATCAAAAATAAATTTATAAATTCCAATGTTAACCAAATCTTTGACTTGATTTCGTGGGAGATCAGTTCCTTGTCCTATCTTTTGCGCACTTATGATTTCAAAAGGATATTCGAGATTAGGTAGAACTTTATAAGTGTTGTGTTTCAGCATTTTCTTTTTCTTAATAATATATGATGAGATTGTTTTTACCTCAAATTTTATAGGGGAGTTGGCACTAAAGCAGCCAAAATGAAACACTTTGATTGCGCACCAAATATTAATAAACACACTCAATTTTTCTGTTTCATGCATATAATCAACTTGTGATTTGGAAGTGAAACAAGTGT
Source organism: Morus alba (assembly GCA_012066045.3). NCBI lineage: Eukaryota > Viridiplantae > Streptophyta > Magnoliopsida > Rosales > Moraceae > Morus > Morus alba. The sequence goes on along the minus strand of CP050237.2, from coordinate 2,210,209 downwards.
ATACATTAATTAAGTTGCATTAGGACTATGGTTTTTTTATTTTTTATTTTTTTAATAGAGGCATGATAGCTGATATTAAAGTTCACAAATTACATTTTAATTATAAGTTGACTCCTACTAAAAAATTCACTCTATCAAACCCTTCACTCAAATATCATTATTTTTTTAAAAGAAAAGGAAAAGAAAAATCGAATATTTAACAAGGCAAGCCAGCAATGAAACAAGAACGACGCAAACAAAAATAAACAAATTGTAGCTCAAATAGTGCGTGCTAGTAGGGTTGTTAATTAGGTTAAGCAAATTAAACTAGGGAAATAGTAGAAAATAGGCCAATATGAAAAGCTTAAGAAAGGAAATAGGCCAATTTTTAGTTATAGAAATTAATAGGCCATAACTTGTCAAGTTATGGTTCATAACCAGATAAGTTATGGACAAACTTGTCAAGTTATAGTTTATAACCGAACAAGTTATGGACAATTATGAATAATAACTTGTCAAGTTATGGTTCATAACCAGACAAGTTATTGACGAAAATAATAATTTGGCCTATTTATTAACTTATGTAAACTATTGGCCTATTAATTTTAATTCATCTCAAATTTTGGCCTATTTTCCTCTTTCTCCCATTAAACTATCCTTATGTCAAAGGCCCTAAAATTTGCCTCTCGAGTAAAACTCAGCCCATGTTTGTTTCAACAACTCAAATTATTGTGTAAGATTCAAACATTAATTCATGATTCAAATTGGTGTTTGGGAGAGAAAAATTCAAGGACAATTCAAACCATTAACTATGGTTTAAGAACAACTCAAATTGTTGATTTTAGAATACACCTCCTCTCTTAAATTTTAACAATCCAGATTGTTGTCAACAGTACAATAGTTTTAGATTCTCTTTTTTGTTTCTCTCTTTAATTCTAATCTTAAAATTGTCATAATTTTTTCATTTTAATTTCGATTAAAATACTTTTTTTTAAGGTATTCATAATGAATAGAGGAATAAATTCTCACCTATATTACATATTCTTAATATCATTTATGATGAGGTGTTATAAGATTTGTTATAAAATTCTAATGACAGTTTTTAACACTTTATCCAAACACAATTTAGATTTTATTCCCAATTCAAATTATAATTTATTTGTATATCCAAATAATAACTTGATTCACAGTTTGAATCACCACTGCTCAAATTCTATAGTTTTAACTAAAAAAATTTAAATTTTTACAGTTTAAATTGTTAAACTAAACAAATCGTCAATGAAAAGGCCGCCACATGTATAAACGACGACGATGATCATAGTTTAGATGACATATACCCCGTTCATTTCGCTTATTCGAGTTTAGAATTCGAGTTTTGCTACAGTAAAAAGCTCTCACAAACAATTACATCTAACTTTTTTGCTACAGTAAAAAGCTCTCACATAAATCAAATCTCAACTCGAATTAAAAACTCGAATCAGCGAAGTGAACGGGCCTATACTTGTCTTTCTTTTCTGGAACACCACAATCAAAAACATGGCAAAGGGATTCTATTCTATCTTTTGCAACGCCACCTTTTGCTCAACGTGGCACTCAAACCACTCAAGAATAAATATGTATCCTTAAGTCTCGTTTAGTTCAATAATTCAAATTTTTAATTTAAATTGATATGTAACATTTTATGAGAGATTTTAACTGTAGCAGAAAAGTTAAAAGTAATCTTTTTGTGAGAGCTTTTTAACTGTTATAAAACTGAAATTAAAAATTTAAATCGGTGAAATGAATAAGATCTTAATTTCAAGTGTCAATATTTTAGTGCTCCGAGCCACAGTTTTGAGTCTCACGTTTGCTGCCAACATTGATAAAAAAAAAAAAAAAAAAAAAAAAAAAAAAAAACAAGATATACTGCATAAAAGCACTACTAATAAACTAGTATTTGGTTTTAGTGGGCTCAAACGGCCACAAAGGAAACATAACAAATGGAAATAATATGTGGTAGCATTTAGTGTAGTAATAACACTTTTAGAAGGACAAATGTGACATTGTTCATGTGACATGTCCCGCATATATATATATATATATATATATATATATATATACACACACACACACACACACACAAGCCAAAGGACGAGAGCAAATTAATATTGAAGCGCAAACGTGAGAGTTAAAGATGGAGAGACCAATTTTCACAAACTTTACGATGGTGCAATTTGTTGTGGCAATGCGTTTTTTTAGCATCATGAGTAACAACTTTATACAAAGTGGTTGCGCAATTGAATCACCACGTTACACAGTGGTGCACTCAGAGTCAGAATTCGAGGTCAGACTCTACAGAGAATGCTCGTGGATGTCAGCTCTCGTCCGAGGGACAACTTCATTCGAAAACTCCACCAAAGATGGCTTTCACAGGTAATTTCCCAATAAGTCCCTCACTTTTTTTTTTCCCCTCTCCCTCTTTTTCTTGTGTTCTTGTGGTGTGATTAGATAGCAAACATGTAAGAATAAACTACCAACCAAAGTGGTGGTGTAGCGGTTCGAATATCTTCTCTTTTTCTCTTTTTAGTGTGGGTTCAAGGTTTAATACTTTATTATCTCACTTTAAGAATACTAGCTAGGTTCGTTGTGGTTGAGAGTGAAATGGAGCCCATCATTTGAGTGAATTACTTTTTGATTCTAAGTGCTTTTCATTTAACGACAGTCTGCAACACATAATTATTTATATATAAACTCAATGTTAAATTAAGAATCTAACAAATTACTTTTTGATTCAAGTGTTTTTCATTTAATAACAGTCTGTAATATATAATTATTCACGTATAAGTCTAACTTTAAATTAAGGATTCAACAAATTACTTTTTGATTCAAATGCTTTCCATTTAATTAGTGGGCCTATAAATTTTGTTATAGTATTAGACCAAAGGAATGAGGGACGTGATAAAACTAATTATATATATATATATATATATATTTAAAGTAAAATCCCCAAGATTATGTGATCTTATTACCCTAAAAATGCCTTGATGTGTTGTGAAGCTACTATAATTTGCTTAAATTTATTCACAAACCAATAAAATTGTGTCGTTTGTCTGATATAACAAATTAATGTTTGTCGCTTTTATATTCATTCAGATTGCACCAATACATTCATGGGGCTAATCTTAACTCCACTAGAGTTACATTGGCTGCTCCTATCTTAACAAAAATAATTTCTAATTCATCATCATCAACACAAGGGTCAGAATATCACATAAAGCTTTATCTGGGCACAAAATATGAAAGAGCACCTCCACCACAGCCCTTGCCTGAATTGAATCTTCAGCTTGACAAACGGCGAAGTCACTGCGTAGCTGTTCGAGGTTTTTCTGGATTTGCTGAGGATGACAACGTTGGAAAAGAAGTTGAAGGTTTCTGGAACAGCCTAAATAAGCACGTGAACAAGAGTTGGGAGACACCACTTGTAGTGGATAAGAGTTCTTTTGGTATTGCTCAGTACAATTCTTCGCATCACCTTACTGGGCGCTTGAATGAAGTGTGGGTCAATGTTTTATCAGGTTTTGCAGCAGGATGGTGTCTGTCATAGCTATCAAGCGGGAGATTATAATAACTTACTTTTATGCTATTGTGTGATGTTGTACTATGGTAAAATAAAATAAGGTCTTTTCGTGATTTCATTGATGATATTAGAGTTTTGTGGTGCGTTTGAAATAAGAATCTGTTTTATGATTCAGATCATGGTTTGTAACTCGTTATAGTGTTTTCACTCATTAAAAACGCACGTAAATTGAGAATGATTTTGAATCATGATTCTAAATCTATAAACCAAATGCACTCTAAATTTTAAATTAAATAATTTGATAGACTTCTGGTTGAAATGTAAGCACTCACTAATTAATTGTTGTTGAATGACTAAATTAATTATTATTATTATTATTTTTTAATCCAAGGTAGAATCGAGCATGCAACCCCTCCTAAAATCCCATATTTCCAAAACCGTGTTAGGCATTAGTCTAATAAAATTGGGTTCTGATTCTGCCGAGTTTCAAAATTTATTGGCGTTTATTGATGATATAATGGTATTCAATGGTCTTGTCGTTTACAAAATTGGTTTTGACGTCTGGCTTTGCAATATAACTGTTATTCGCATTTTCATCTTGTTTCACTTCCTTTTAGTTTCATAGTTTTACTTGTTTTCAAGTATAATTCTCTTAGTAGTAGTTATGTCGTTTACGTTGCTAGGTGTCTTTTTATTTTTCTTGTCGTTTAGTATGGTTGCCGTTTTCAATTCAGTGCCGTGTACTTCTCATGTTGTCGTTTTCAATTTTTTGTCGTTTACACTTTCTTGTTTGCATCTTCTTCTATCTATTCTAACTGTTATTTTGTATTATTTATGTGGTTTACCATCGGATTTTTCTTGTTGTTTAACAAGGTCGAGCTTTAAATTTTGGATAAATTTTATCATTACCCTTTCTTTAATCTCTTTATCATTTCATCCCTAAACTTAAAAAATTAATCTGCTACTTCCTAAATTTTAAAACCTTATTAACTTTATTCTTTTAAAGTACAAATCTTATCTCTAAATTCCTCTAATCTATCAAAACAAATCAAAATGCAAAAATAATTTGTTGACACAGCGTGATAAAAATTAATTAAACATAGTAAATTCTAAATAAATAAATAAAAGTGATTAAATAGTAAGAAATAATAAAAAAAATATAAAACACTTAAACTTTAAAAAATAAAATAATAAATCAACTATTTTTTAAAAATAAAAAACCCAATAAAAAAATTTTAAAAAACGTTCTTCCTCTTCTCCTCCGTGAGCAAGTCCGTCCATTTCACAACGGATATTAGCCAAATAGGGTTAATCATAACGATTTCGTTTAGTTCGTTGATTCGAGTTTTTAATTTTAATTGAGATGTAATTTTATGTAAAAATTTTTTATTATAATAAAAAAATTAAATATGATTATTTATGAGAATTTTTTACTGTAATAAAATTTATATCAACAAAATGAATAAAAAAAATTTAGGGATAATTCGTTAAAGCACAATAAATTCACAAGGTGATTGTGTTAAAACCCGAAGTTAGAAATTTTTCTACATTTCATTCACTCACAACCAAGCACCTTATTCAGCAAAAAAAAAAAAAAAACGTTTTTTATTTTTTTTTATTTTATATATTTAAGAACGGTACGGACAAACTCATCGTCCCCTCTCTCTCTCGCTCTCTATCCTTTGTACAACTAGGGTTCCCCATTACATTTACAGCAGCACAACCTAAAGCAAATCTTCTTCTTCGATTTCGCTGCTCTCGTCTAAGAATCTGGTAAAGTTATCGGCTTTAATCTTGGAAAAATACTTTCCGTCCACGCCCTAATTGGCACAAGTGAAATCGGAGGAATTGGGGGTAGAGTTCTGCTGAGTTTCAAAGAAATCCCCGAGGAAGGTAACAACGCCATCTTCGATTGCTCTCATTCTGGTCCCTGCGTTCCTTGCCTCTATTCCGAAAAGGTCTCTCTCTATCTCTGATTTTATTGAAACTTTCGATATGTTTGTAATCTAACAAATTCTGTCCCTTTTAAGTGTAGTATGTAACCTTAATTGAAAACATCGACATTTTCATATTTGAATCCTTTGTAACCGTTTTCTCATAAACTTTGTAACCGTTTTCACAAATGATCGTTGTGTTCAACTCTTGTTTGGTACTGAGTGATATCTCCGATCTTCCTTTATTGGAATTGATTTTGTACGGTTTTAACGCAGCATTGCCTTTAATCACTAATTGGATCCTCTTGGTTTGAGTCTCATCTCGTGTGTGTTTATTTTAAGAATTTGTTTTGACATTCAGAAGTTTGTTCATGTAAATTTGTTTTATTTTGGTAATTTAATTAGAGTATGGTACTACGTTGCATAATTTGATTATTTTAGTACAATGTTCCTATTAATTATCATCCCGTTACTTTAGAAAGTAGTAAACCTTTACAATTTCTTTTATGTTGTCCTGTCTAATTTATGTCTATACTACTATTATATATTGATACTGACCAAAATATGTTTATAGATTTAGTGTTTGGAATAAGCACTGTGTGAATGGTTTTTAAATGATTTGTATAGATTAGGATTATTTTCCTCTTTCTTTGTTTGGTAACTAGATTGGGTTGGAGCTTCTTCTATAATTCATATGTATTCCCACTATATGGCATTTTTTTCCTGGAATATCTTTGAGTTTATCCTTGTTTATCCGGGTGTTTCTTCAGTTAGTTTCTGCACGTTGCATTATGCGAATGTTTTATGCTTGTTCCTTTTACTAATTGCTTTTTTCCTCTCAACTCAAATTCTGCTTTACGTGTTGATGTTTATGTGTATGTAATAATCTATGTCATTGTCTCGTATCATAGTTATACATTACTCTTCGATTTTGTCTCTCTATTTTGCTACAATTGATATTTTTCTCGTACTTCACAATTTTCTTTAGTCAGTGACGAGTGTAATATTCTTTCCTCTTGAGTTTCACTAGTCTCTTCACGTAAGAGTCTAAATAGTCTCCAATATGGGTGTTTCAATAGTTCTTTTCGTAAGTTTTACTCATATTATCTAGTTATTATGATGACAACCTCTTATAATTCTTTTTAGTTCTTATCATTAATTAACAGAAATTTCTGCTAATATGGACAGTTACTTTTGGATACAGGTACTAAAAATTTTTCCCTCCATTTCATTCTGAAACATTTTCAAAAATTTCCCCCTTATTAGGATAACTGTATTTCATCAGTTACTTTTATTTCAAAAGTCAATAAATGTTCTTACTTCTTAATAACAACTAGTCTTATTTTCATTACTGTTTTTTAGTGTTTTGATTCCCTAAAAGTGTTGAACTTTGCTATGTATTAAAAAGAGGCTGGTCATGAAGGCCTTCCTTCCTTACAAAAATCAACCTTGTTTGAATATTGCAATCGTTCAAATGCATACACTGGAAATTTGACTGTGGTTTCAAGATACGAATATTTTTCTATTTATTTTCCTTAATCATGCCACTAATTTATTATTTATATCCTAATTATTATTTTTTATTTTTCAGGTATGTTTTGCATTTGGCTTTTAATTCTCAGATAATTGTCCTCATTTCTCATTTCTTCTTCTAGGCAGTTTGATATATCTTTTATGTATTGTTTTTACGATACATGATTTATCCTTGTTTGCTTTTTGGATAGAAAGAGACATTTTAATGGTTGGATATCTTCCACCATTGATTGTATCTATTGGTTAATAGATACTTTATTCTGCTCAAAAAAAAAAAAAAAAAAAAAAAAGTTTCTTTTTATGTGGTCTTATAGTTAGGTGAATTATTCTCATCAAGTTGGAAAGAATGATTGTATATTGGATTGTTTTTGAGGAACATATGTAGATCCTGATTTGTTAATTCTCAGCTTTTTTTGGGTTCTTTTCTTTTTGCTGTAAAATCCTTCTTAGCTATTAGTTTTTTTTTTTCTTTTAATTATTATTAATTTTTTTGTGAATTTCTGCTTTCAAACAACTTGTTATTCTGATTGGCCATTAGTTCTTCCTAGGAATGAACTCAGTGGTAAGGCAGAGCTTGAATCTGCTGCAACGGCGTCCTGGTGAGGCTGTCGAAATTCTAAGCTCTGGGCAGTACCAGCAATGGAGAGGGATAAGGGTGAAGGTGCTTAACGGAAACCTGGACCAGGCACTGAGGATAATGGAGCGAAAGATGCGGGGGAGTGGAATTGAGCGGATGATTAAGAACGAGCAGACCTACCACCTCAAGAACTCCGAGAAGCGCGTCTTAGCCCGCAAGGCTCTCGAGGTCAAAATTCGATCCCAAGAACTCTCTCGCAAGATGAAGGCAATCCTCATCCAGAAAGTCAGGTACTTTGAAACAAGCAAACACACCTCTTGCAGTCAGAACCAGGGACATGGGCAAATTTTTGTTGTTTGTTTTGTGTTCAACTCTTTCAGCTTGTATAAGAAATTTTATATGGTTTTTGAATACTGGGGATTTAACAGGTGCTTGATGATGGGCTTGTGTTTAATGATATATAGCTACTAAACACCCCTTTCACTCTTTTTTGTCTGTAAATTAGTTCACTCTTTTAAACTATAGATATAGATAACGGCCTCTGTGATGGTGAAAGTTATCCGGCTTTTAAATTCTGGGTGTTTATTAAATTCTTGTTGATGGGCTTTACGAAATATAGAAACTAAGGAGTTTAGCTTCTATTGCAACTCCAATAACTTGTAGATATTTCATTTATGTGAAGAATGGGGAGGTCCATTACATTAGACTTTGGATTAGTGAGGCTGGGGCTTGCCCGGTTGCTTGTCTAGGAGTAAACTTTGTGATGATACTCGTCTAGAAAGTCGGGGTACTTTAAAAGAAACACATCCTTTTCAATTGGAATCTTCACGCTGCTGCCCTTTTTTTTTTTTTTTTTTTTTTTCTCAATCCTCCTTGTGTTTTCTTTTGAATTTTGCACTCCTGTATATTTTTCCTCTATTCTAAATGCTTTTTTTCTGAAGTTGGATGCATCTTGATATTCTATTATATAAAAATTGAGTAACGTTGTCATGAGGAGGTTCCACCTAGTGCTTCCAAGTGCATGGGTGAATTTGTTGTTTGTAAATGAGTTTCACTCTTTTAGATTAAGACATAGCTATAGATAGATAAGGGAAGGCTTCTGTGTTGAAGAAAGTCATCTGGTTTCTACATGCCGTGTGTTTACTAAATGCTTGAATATGAATTTTATGATACATAGCAACTAAGAGTTTAGCTTCTATGATAACCCTGTAAATTTGCGTCATTCTGTGAAAAATGGGGAAACGAGGACGACAAGTTTTGGACTACCAAGCACCTCTTAAAACATCGAGTATGCCCATATATATTTTTTACTCTCGGTCTTCTTCCCTTCGTTTCCCCTTTTAAGCCTTTCTATTAGAAAGTTAAAAATGTTCTCTCTTCTAATCGGATTTCTCATTTTCTATTTGCATATACATCATTCCTTACTTCTGTTTGTTTGCACTAACATTCCCCTGTGGAAAATTGCAGGGGTCTGTGAGGCTAGCGCCGGAGTTGGGAAACAAGGACTACAAGTTTCGGTCTAGAGGCATGTGTTTTTGAGGGGTTTCTCTTGAAGACACTTCGGAGATGTTTAAAATTTACATATTCTTCTGTTAAAAACAAAATCAAGCCCCCGCTAAATTGGAAGTGGTTGTAGTGTTTTCTTCTTTGGGACAACAGAAGGTGCTGAACTTGTAGCTATGACTGAGAATCTGCTTTTAGCTTGGAATAAACTTTTAGCTTCCAATATTTGCCTTTTGCTTTGTTATATGTGCTTGAATACGAAATTGTGTATGGTAGGAGGTGCACTTACATTTCCCAAAGCGTTGTAACATCATCAAACTTGTTATTCAATTTCTCATCAAGGTAATTTATAGGAGAGAAAACACTATAGTTAAAAAAGTTAAATTTAAATTATTGTGAGAGAACATAACGGGTGAATAAAAAATTTGACAAACTGGTGAATTTAAATTCTTGTGAGAGAGAATACTATGGGTGAATAAAAAATTTGACAAACTAGCGAACTTAATTAACCCACGAGTTTTTTTAACCTAACTTAATTTGAACTCACCTAAATTCAATAAATATTTTTCTACCTCATAAGATATTATATTTACCATATATTTGACATTAATTACTAGGTAACATATTATGTTTTATGTTGTATGAGTTTTTATTATTATTTATTTGTTGGTTTATAACTTATGTATTTAAACTTGTTTTCGCATTTTTATGTTGGTTTATAATTTATAAGATAATTTTGAAATTTTACGAGACTAATATTATAATGTAAGTTAGCTTTTTCTTTTCATATATTTTTTATTTTGAGTTAAATGGTTAGTCCCGCAGTCCTCTAACCCTGCGTATAGAATGATAAAACCAAATAACCATAATTTATAAAGAAAATTTCACTCGATTTTTGAACCGATGAAAAAAAAGAGAGAAGAAAACGACGATAATAATAATAATAATATTGATAATAATAATAAATTATAAGCATTGTTATCCTGCAGTGGTGATAATACTCAAATACAAGTAGTAAGTCCCACTTGTAGATAGTATATCCATATTTTATTAGTATGCAAATCATTTCCACCGCAATGAATCATAATTTTCTAAATCTGTTGCCTAACAAGACATTTTCAATGGGTTTGGTGGGTCCGAAAATGACCCACTAGCAATATAGTCGAATATCCATTTGTTAGCAGCCTCGGTGAAATGGACGCCATCCCAATTAATCTTCACCGTCGGATTGCTACACGATTTTGCGATTATGATCTCCCTACCGTTGACTTTTTTCTTGCTTCCACACTTGATATAGCGATTGTAATTATACTTTCCACCGTGTCCACAACATGCTACAAGTGGGTCCTCAAATCCTTCAAATCCCCATAAAACACCAAATTTCAAAACTAGGCCAAGGAATCATTGAAATTTACGTGATGAGTCAGAATTTGGTGGATCAGCAAGAAATTTACCGTGTTTCTTGGCTTGGCTGATGAGGGTGTACTTCACTGAGTAGACGTCCACGTAGGTGATTGCAGCCAATGGAAGTTCCTTCCTGAGTTGGGCCACGGATTTCTTTAACCTTCTGTTGAAATATTGGGCCACATCATTGAATGGGTTAGCACATCCATGTTTATCAACTTGTGCTGCCGTTATGAGGTAGCGGTCCAAAATATAAGGAAGGCAACCCACTGGGCCTGTATTGTGCACCCAAAATGATCTTCCTCCTTTACCGTAAACACCCTATATGAGCACAAATTGCAGCACTTATAAAAAGCGTGAATTTTGTTTTCTTTTCAAAAGAAAAACATACATAAATAAAAATGTTTGGAGAATTCTTCCATAGGATTTTTAATTAAAAAAAAAAATCCAAAGGGCATAGATATGAAATGTTACATACTCATCAAATTTCATTAAATTATCATATTTTTCTTAATATGATATGATTCTGATGTGATCTAATAGTTCAAAACTATATCTTTTTATATTATGTCGTAATGTTCTCTGTAACTAATTTATAAATTTTCATCTACATATCTATGGTTCATGTATACTTGTGGTTGACTCACGTTCATAACATTAGTAAACTGGCTAATGTTATGATATGATTATAATGTGATCTAATGGTTCAGAACTATATCTTTTCATATTATGTCGTAACGTTCTCTGTAACTAATTTATAAATTTTCATCTACATATCTATGGTTCATGTAATCTTGTGGTTGACTCACGTTCATAACATTAGTAAACTGGCTAATGTTATGATATGATTATAATGTGATCTAATGGTTCAAAACTATATCTTTTCATATTTTTGTCGTAACCTTCTCTATAATTAATTTATAAATTTTCATCTACATATCTATGGTGCATGTATAGTTGTGGTTGACTCACCTTCATAACATTAGTAAACTGGCTAAGCACATCAGGAACGTAAGCCTTAACTTGTTCTGTGGACAGGTTGAGCTTGTAACCAGCAGTGAGATCATTTTGGCCAATATCAAAAGTGTAAAGTGCTCGAGAAAAATCCTCCTCCTTTGGCAACAATGTCCCAAATAATCCTCCTGCACCAAAATAATTAGATTCACATTTTCATTACTTTCTAAATAATTATGCAAAAAAAAGAAGAAAAAAGAGAATGAATAAACAGCAAAATCGATCACCTTGTTTGCGAATTTTTTGTGATCTTCTTTGGAAATCTGAGAATTGAAGAAATTGTACATCTAATGAAATTGGACTGTATCCACTCTGTGATATGGTTGTGTTTTGAGGTCTGATTGTTGATCCTGCGGTGGCAAAATTTGCCCCGTGGCTGAAGTTTGAGCCGAGCGAGTCCAAAAAAGCGCTGAGATATGGCAATCCTAAGCTTTCAGCTTCACAACACCAATTATGAATAGAACCATTTTAGTCTAGCATTTCAACCAGTTTAATTACATGAGGATGTAAATTAGTACATTTTCTCCTTCTCTAGCTTTTCTTTTTCCAAGTTTTATATTTACAATAGCACATATCAGAAGAACTATTCATAGAAAAAATCCAAATACTATGCAAATTGAGTTTAAAAAAAAAAAAAAAAAAAAAACTAAAAAAACTAAGGGGGCGTTTGGTAGATGGACCTAAAATCATGATTTTAGATCATGATTCAAAATCAGTGTCTGTTTATAATGATTCTGAATCATAACTCTAAATTATATTATGATTCAGAATCAGTGTTTGGTCTAGATGATTCTGAATTATGATTTAGAATCTGATGTGATGTTTTAAACCAAAATCACTCATCATTCTAAAACCACCCTCCTCTTGATTCAAAGTGATTCAGACTCCTGATTTTGAATCATAATTTCAAAATCATAATTTGAACTCAAAATTATAAATTATGATTTTAATTTTAGAATTATGATTAGAATCACTATAATTTAAATTTTCGTACTAAATGAATCAAAAACTCAATTTCTCATATGAGTGTTTTCTTTGACGACTTCTTATGAAATGGATCATGTTCTGCTTTTTTAAATGCAGGGAGTCACGTGTGTACAGCTTGAGATTTGGAGCTATCTTTTGTACTATAACTAAAGTATCTTTCATTTGTGTTATAACATTAAACTATGATGAATACAGCAAAACGTGATATTGTTACGTGTTCAAAATTTTATCAAATGAAATTATTTGTGCCTAAATTGGACGTATATGTTACTGAGATCGATGCTACAAGCTGTCACATTTCAGACTTCCAACTTTTTGAATAACTCACATTGAGCTACGAGCTCACATGGACAGACACAGACAAAGAGTTGAGAACCTCTGTTTTGTTCTACACTTTTAGAATTAATCTTACGAATAATTTTAAGGCCTAATTCACTTTACGGATTCGAGTTTTTAATTCGAGTTGAGATATGACATTTTTGAGAGTTTCACTATAGCAGAAAATTTTAATGTAACATTTCTGAGAGCTTTTTACTGTAGAAACCTAAAACTAAAAACTCAAATCAGTGAAATAAACGATGTTGTATACTCTATAAAATTTTATTTTATTTCACTTTCAATCTTTTGTTAACTTGACGTTAATGGTTCGTTCACTTCACTGATTTGAGTTTGTAATTTAAGTTAAGATGTGATTTTTTGTGAGAGTTTTTTACTGTAATAAAAAAGTTAGATGTGGCTGTTTCTGAGAATTTTTACTATAATAAAACTCAAATTCTAAACTCGAATTGCTGAAGTGAACGAGGTCATATTTAACAAAATTTGTAAAAATCATATATTAAAATTAGAAATGTTTAGGGATAAGTATTAATTCAAAAATGTACATTTAATTGGTGAATTTGTGATATAAATGAATCATGATTCGTAATTCGTTATAGTATTTTTTTCTCATAAAAAATACACATAAATTAAAAATAATTCTAAATCATAATTTTAAATTCATAAATCATAAAAAAAATTAATTTTCACATATAGTCTCAAAGTCTTAACTGTTATTAATTTTAATCTTTAATTTATATAGATTTTATTAAATTTTAACACTTAATTAATAAAATAATTGAAATTGAAAAAAAAATCTGCTAACTTTACTACGTTTAAAAAGCCATGCACTAAAATAAAAATAAAAATAAAAACCTCAAAAACCATTTATAAAATTAACCCAAAATCTTATGCAAAACTTGACAGTGAGAGAAAGGGAAAAAAAATATAGATGAAAGATTGGAAAAACACCTATGAAATCAATGACTAGACGGCCATCGGAAAAGCGACCGGATGGGGTGTGGAAATATGTCTCTCCATTGGGCGAAGGTGCTTGTCCAAACGCTGCTGATAGCCCTCCTGTATCTGAATTTGAGTCTCCAAAGTTGAAAATCGCCGGAAAACGACACGAGCTCTTGGAAACGCCGGCCTCACTCCGAACTAATGTCACACACATTAGCAGGCTGAAGAGAACGCTTCCTAAGTAGTGAAGCTCCATGCTGAGTATGCGAGAGTGAAATATATCATATGTGGGAATGGCTTGTCTTCTATCACTGGAACAAGAAAGAAGGAAAGCTTTTCCAAGTTTTGGTTTCAAAAAGTTGGCCACTTCCCACTAGCTTTATTTTAGTGTTTGTCTTGTCTGCTGTTTAATTTGCTTTGTCCGTCTGCAACTTTGAATCCTAGTCTCTCTTGATATAAATTTTTAATTTGAGTTGAAACGTAATTTTATGTAAAAAAATTTTATTGTAATAAAAAAATTAAATATGACTGTTTTTAAGAATTTTTTATTATAATAAAATTTAAATTTTAAATTCGAATTAGTAAAATGAACGAATCTAAATGAATAATATATTGATTATGGACCCATGCTATAAGCATGGTCTCCGGAAAAGACGCTCTTTTTGAAATTATTTGAAAGCTCAATTATTATACTAAGTGGTTGAATATATGGTCTTGATTGCTATGACTTACAATTTGAATGGGACGAATCCATAATAAAATGTTCCAATTGGCTCCCATTATTATCAAACTGAACTAGAAAAGAAGTGACGAGACAGATAAATTAAGTAGTATAAGTGTCTAGATCATGAATGTTCTAGCTTTCTATGGCAAGCCATTTTGAGTGGAATTGGTGGGTTAGAAAATGAACCATTTACAATCTGATCGAAAATCTGCTTGTTAGCTGCCTCTGTGAAATGATATCCATCCCAGTTTATCCAAACAGAAGGATCCTTACAAGCCTTTCCCACTAAAATCACTTTTCCATTCACTTCCATCTTTGAACCACACCCCGTGCTAACGTTGTAGTTGTACTTCCCGCCGTGTCCACAACATGCTCTTAGTGGTTGCTCAAACCCTGCCATTGTTTTTGCACATAAAAAATAAAAAATAAAATACATAAATAAATAAATAAAAAGGAAATTAGCAAATGTGTCCCCTGTTCCCCTCAAAATTTTTTGAGTGTTGCATACCATTATTTTTTTTTCTTTTTCTAAACATAAAAGAGTGTTATTAGTGTCATCCCGTCACTATCTCCTCATTCTTTAGAAGTTTTGGATTTGCCAATAGAACACAAATGAGCTGACCTAATTTTACTCAAAGAACTGGTCTAATTTCTACTCCCGCCACTAAAAGCACAATGTTGCACAACTTATTGGTCTGGCGGAGACCTCAAAGTGGAATTATGGAGTATCGAATCTTGGACACATCCTGAGAGGAAAAAAAAGAAAGACATCCTAATTGCTATACTACCCAACGGGTGGTACCACCACTACTTTTCGGCTTACATCACAGCCATTATGTGATGACATATAATGGCACTAAAAGAAATTTTTTGTTTGGTGGAAGATAGAAGATATACATACCATGCTTCTTTGACTGGCTAAAGAGGGAATACTTTACTGAGTAAACATCAACATAAGTTATTGCAGCTAATGGTAAATCCTTTCTCAATTGGACCACAGCTTCCTTTAATCCGCGGTTGAAAAACTGCGCGACTTCATTGAAAGGCGAAGCACATCCTGCTTTATCCATCTGTGCGGATGTAACCGGAAGGCGCTCCAAGACATATGCTAGACAGCCAACGGGACCAGTGTTGTGTATCCAAAAGTATCTACCTCCTTGGCCATACACATGCTGCAAAATCACAGGATTAAGGGGCTAGAATTGGGGACCATAATATGCAAAAGAATAGGTTGTTCACAAATATTTGTTTTTGATCCCATCACTAGCTAACCTTAACAATGGTTTTGAACTGATTTAGTAGCTCAGGTACATATGCTTTAACTTCGCCCGTGGTCATGTTCAAGAAGTAACCAGCGGTTAAATCGTTCTGACCAATGTCAAATGTGTACAAAGCGCGAGAAAAAACTTCAGCCTCTGGCAAAAGCTTTTCAAAAACTCCACCTACAATATTGAGTTTTACATATCTTTGAGCCATTGAGTTTTTCTAATTACCTTCACAAAGAATTAGTACTTCAGATGAAAAAAAAAATGGGAAAAATGTCTCACCTCTTTGACGAGTAGTTTGAGATCTACTGTAAAAACTATAGAACTCGTTCCACTGAACGTCCAAGGAAATGGGACTGTAACCAGTCTGTTTAAAAGTTGTGTTTTGGGGTCTGATGGTTGACCCTGCCGTGGCAAAGTTGACTCCATGTGTGAAGTTGCTTCCCACTGAATCAAGGTAGGCACTCAAATAAGGCAATTTTAAACTCTCAGCTGCAAATCATTGTAGAGGAAAAGATTTTGTTAAATGGAGTGGTGATAAAAGTGGAGCAAAAGTAGTAGTACATGATGCAATAAAACAACCGAGCTTTGTTAGAGATATCATGCAAGAAATTTATCAGGCGTTGGATGATGAACAAATTGATTTAGAATGTTGAAATTTGAGCTATTTTTGTTAGATGAAACCCAACAACAACAACAACAATAATAATAATTAATTATTATTCAGATCTTTTTCAATCACCATCTAATGCCTGAAAAGGCGTTGCATGGTACAACTAGTATTAGTTCAGATAGAATCTTTTTAACTCCATTTCACTTGTTTCCTTACTCTACATACATGTTTAATTGTAGCACCTTTCCTTCTATATTTTCTGTTTCTTTTTTATCCATTATAAAAACTTTCTAAACTAGGAGGATGGCTTTTGAATTATTGAAGCCAATGTTGCTTTCTTATTACTATCTAGATAGTAGAAACTAGCATGCTGCACTGCACTGCACTAAAGAGTAAAGTGGGACCAAGGGGTTGGTGGATGCTGGTGAGGATATGATGTCAAAGAGAAAACTTTTCGACACCTTTTACCCAAATGAGATTGATTCCATGGTTAAATGTCATGTTACTAGAATAATGGTTTCAAGATATGTATCAAGAAATAAATGTCAAGATGTGTAGAGCTTCTTCTTCTTCTTCTCTCTCTCTCTCTCTCTCTCTCTCTCAAAGTCAGAAATACAGGACACGTGCTCGATAACAGAACTTAACTAATCTCTCCCTTCTCTCTCATTTCATTACAAGGAAAAGAAATATCACACATACCAAAGTTATGAGAGAGGAAAATGTACCTATGAAATCAATGACAAGACGGCCATCGCAGTAGCGGCCAGCAGGTTTGTGGAAATATGATTCGCCATTAGGAGGAGGATTATATGCATATATTGCAGCCAAGCCACCGGTGTCGGAGTTCGAATCGCCGAAGTTAAATATGGCCGGAAATTCACATGGAGAACTTGTCTCCGCCAACCTCACTGAGAGTGCTATAAGAACAGAGATAACAACATATGTGAAGCAATGTGATTCCATGAGAAGATTTGTCTTGGTGGGAAAGAGAGTTAGACAAAGAAGAATGACAAAAAATGAATAAAATAGAACAGATGAACAATACCTCAATTTATATTATGAGGGGCTCTACAGCTGTTTTTGTTATAATTATCTGAAGAAAAGAAAATTAATTTAGTAAAAATAAAGGGAATAAATAATTTGGCATGCATGTAAAATATTACCAATATCTTATGTCATGGTAAGTACTTTTTTTTTTTTCTTTGATTAAAAGAAATCATATAATAATATATAAACACTAAGCTTTTGTTTCTTCACGTTAGTGTAATAATAACAATAGTTTAAACTATGGTGAATCCAGCCAAAGCTTAATGTTTCTAGTTGTTTAAGGATATGTTTTTGTATTTGGTTGTAAGGCTGCCAAATTATGGCAAATTCTGCGTCTCAAATCTAAATACTGATTTTATCATATAAAATATGTTATCACGTTTAAACTCCCAAGTTTTGAATTTTGGTGAGCCCACAGGTACACATACAGACAGAGTATGAAATAATGTCACTTTTGTTTTCTTGTGAAATTTTTTAGTGAGAATTCAAATGGTTTGGAAGTAAGTGCAAAAGAAATGTGAATGAGAAGTTTGAACGTGAACCGAACTAGACACAATAATTCATCTACTAGTACTGTTTCTTCACATGTAATTAATATAAAATTAAAGGAAAAAAAAAAAATGAAAGCAACCAAGTAAAATGCCCTTTCAAAGCTCCTTTGTGTCAAGTCTTACAATTTGGACAATATGAGTCACAAATCATCACATTGTTTTACTAGGCTCCAATATAGAAAGAAGTCAGCGTTTATGACATTGAATTGGAAGAAGCAAAAACATCAGCCAAACTAAGTACTACATGAGGCTAGATCATGAATGTGCTTTTGTTCTATGGCAGGCCATTTCCAATGGAATTGGCGGGTCGGACAACGAACCGCCCACAATCTGATCAAAAATGGCTTTGTTAGCTGCCTGACTGTAATGTACTCCGTCCCAATTCACCCAAACCGATGGATCATTACATGGCTTCCCAATTAAGATCTCTTTCCCGCGCACTTTAATCTTCCCTCCACACCCAATGTTCCTGTTGTAGTTGTACTTCCCACCGTGACCGCAACACGCCCTCAATGGTTCCTTAAACCCTGCATATACAGACCAATCAGCACATCTATATGTTCCCCCCAAAATGCTAAATTATCACTTTTTGTGAAGCAAATTATCAACCTATCACACGACAAATGGTCCTTGAAGTTTTAAATTGGAATCGCACTTTGTTGCCTCATTTTTAAAATATTTCAATTTAATTCTGATTTTTATCTGTTTATTTTAGGTATAGCCCATTCGTTAATTAGGCGTTAGCAAAGATGAGGGAGTATGCGCATAACGTTGATGGAAAATAACACTCAGGATATGGGTGTGATGCTAACAAAAAAATAACATCATACTAATGGAACACAACTCATCCTTAGTTTTTTTTTTTTTTTTTTTAACATCCAACAAAGGCAAGGGTAAAAATAAAGCAAACTGATTGACTAGGGCAAGTTTGGGATATTTTAAAAGTTATCGACCAAAGTGAGACTAGGGAATGTACCATGCTTTTTTGGCTGGCTAATGATAGCGTACTTCGCAGAGTAAACATCAACATAGGTGATTGCAGACAACGGTAACTCCTTTCTCAACTGGACCACAACTTCTTTTAAGCCATAGTTAAAAAATCGAGCAACTTCATTGAAAGGTATAGCACATCCTGCTTTGTCTAGCTGCGCGGGTGTGAGTGGCAAGCGGTCCAAGACGTATGGTAAACAACCAAAGGGACCAGTGTTGTGTATCCAAAAGTATCTACCTCCTTGACCATATATGTACTGCCAAAGTAAATTATGATTAATCAGAAAAACTAGCAAAAACTCATAATAAGCAAAAAAGGGTTGCTCATAGAATTTTTTAGCCAATGATCATGACTAGCTAACCTTGACTACATTCTTGAACTGATTTAGTACATCAGGGATGTATGCTCTAACTTCACTTGTTGTCATGTTCAAGAAGTAACCTGCTGTTAAATCATTCTGGCCAATGTCGAATGTGTACAAAGCGCTCGAGAAATCTTCTGCCTTTGGCAAAAGGCTTTTGAAAACACCACCTGCAAGACATTGAGGCCAAAGTTTGAATTAGTAGTATGGAATTAGAGCTAAGGATATAGGCAAATGAATGTTTGCACCTTTTCGGCGAGTAATTTGCGATCTGTTTTGAAAATCGTAGAACTCATTCCACTGAACATCTAAGGAGATGGGACTGAAACCACTCTGACGAAGAGTGGTGTTCTGGGGTCTGATGGTTGATCCTGCAGTCGCGAAGTTAGCCCCGTGTGTGAAGTTGCTTCCGACTGAGTCAAGGTAGGCACTCAGATATTGCAATCCAAGGCTTTCAGCTGGGAAATCATTTTAGCAGAAAGAGACATTGATAGTGTTAAATATAGTTCTAGAATTGAGCTAAAGAAGCACTTACCTCAAGGAAATTTCATGTCCATTTTCTTTGTTATTTTGCATCATGGTAACCAACAAAAATGGCAGTTTGTTTGGACCTCCAAATTAAAATGTGACTTCGATTTTCTTTGCAATGTCCCTTTTCAATCTGAGATTTTTCTTCACTAGAACATATAAAACTAAAGGGTTGGGTTTTGAATTATTGAAGCCAACGTGATCTAGTGCTACTATCCATATCTAGCAAGTTGCAGTGCACTGAAGTGGGACCAAAACCAAACGGTTGGTGGATGATGATACGGATATGATTTTACATTTATTTATTTATTTATATTCTCTTTCCTATCTCTCTTATTTCTTTCCTTCTTTCTTTTGTTTTTCATCTTAATTTTCTTTGACAGTAATTAAGCAAAGAGTCGGTGGTATCAAGTTCCAACAGTACTCATTTTAGTACTAGCAATAATCAATTAGCTTATCTATTTCTTTATTTATTTTTCTTTTTTGCCCCCTTAAGATAGCACTTTTTAAATAATTTTTTGAAGGTAACTAAACACAACAAACTATGATTATGACAAATTCTGATTTTCATCTTATTCGCTCTTCTGGGATTAAACTTTACAGATTGATCTGAACTTCTACTTTCACATAGATCGTGGGAACATTTACAGGGACAAGAAAGAAAACTACTAAACAGAAACACAACAAATAAATAAATAAAATAAAAGAAACCCTTTTGAGGTTAACCAAATGGCCACATTTTCCAGGCAAGGAAACACACAAAATTCAACCGAGCTTATAAGTAAACCATCATGCTCAAGAACAGAGCTTAACTAACCACTTTTGTTTGTCTTATCAAAGAAAATTCACCAAACAGCAGAGTTGTAGTGAGAGGAATTGTACCTATGAAATCAACGATAAGACGGCCATCGCAGTAGCGGCCAACAGGCCTGCGGAAGTATGACTCGCCGTGAGGTGGACGGGCTTGTCCGAACACGGCGGATAAGCCACCGGTGTCGGAGTTCGAATCGCCAAAGTTAAATATAGCCGGAAATTTACATGGGCTTGTTTTAGCCAACACCAGGCTTTGGGACAAGCTCAATGACAGTGCTAGAAGAACAGTGAGAATATATGATATCAAGCAACGTGATTCCATGAGTAAATGTAAATGTGTGTTTTATGAAGAAAGAGAGAGTGAGAGTGAAGCATAAGTTAAGTACTATAGCCCAATATATATTTATATATATATAATATGAGGAGCAGTGAGTGAGGTGTAGAGAAAAATACTTGTTGTGAATTTTTTTCGGAGTTTGAATCTGTCGTCTCATTTTCATCTCTTATGAGTCGTCTTCCTAATTAATTAACTTTTTTTTATCATGATTTCCTCTTAATTTTTGATATCTCATTTTATTGCTTCAGTATTTTTAGTATTTAGTATTTAGTATGTTGATAAGTTAAGCACCTTTATTTAGTATGTCTTTCTAATTAATTTTTCTTAATCATTCTTTCCAATTAATTTTTAACACCCCATTTAATTGCTTTAGTATTTTTAGTATTTTGTAATTAGTATTTATGATGCCCGAGAAGTTCTTAAAATTAAGATAATTTAATGAATTAGTATTGCTGAGATAGTCAATGAGACAGAAAATTCAGGAAAGTATATTTGACTTCATCTTATGAGATAAGTTCATAAATTTAGATAACACAACAAATTAGTATTGCTGAAACAGTCAATCAGATAAAATATATATATATATATATATATATATATATATATATATATCGGAAGAGCAGATTTTTTTTTTTCCCTTAACGATCAGAAGAGCAGATTTGAAATTTTCTTATCAGCCAATTAGACAGAAAGATAATTAGTAAACAAATCACACAAAAAGCTGTTGGTTGCTTTTTTGTCGTTTCAATTTCTGCATGTTTAATTTTATACCACGATCTCCTGTACTTAAGGTCATTAGGCCATTTTTTTTTTTTTTTTTTTTTTTTAATATCTGATGAGACCGGTTGTTATAAGGTTATGTAACGGTAACTTTTTTTTTCTCATTTTTCAATATTTTTGTTGAAAATTTACTTTTGAAATGTCGGTTTGAGAGAGGAGATGAACAAAAGGGCATTCATCGAGTTTTGTTGTTTTCGACATAAAGTTTTGTCTTGACTAAACTTGTTCTGGACAAGAAAGAAAGAAAAAAGAGAACACCATAAAATTTCAAATTAGCTGAATGTTTCTTCTCTACGTTACTTTGGGCTTTCGTTTTCCTTCTTTTCAGGGCACATCATTTTCAGCGTGCTTCACAAGACGATACTATTATTATACAGAGAAACAGATTTTTGATTCTAATTCATCTTTCTATTAGTATCATTTTTTTATCACTTTAATATATTATTATATAAATATAAAATAATATAGTGAAATTTATACATCAAATAGTAAATATAAAGAATGACAAAAGAGTAATGCTAGAGAAAAAAGAATATCATCTTCTCATTGTTTGTTTTTTTTTTAATTATTTTTTTACGCTCATGTTTCTAATTTTGTAACGGTACATAATGATGATGTGGGAGCATTCTTAGAAGAACAAGGCTGGATTGGTCCCGCAAGCTTTCCATCAAAAAGAGAAAAACCAGGATTCATGGTCATGTTTACAAGCCAGTACTCTACACTTTTTTTTTTTTTTTGGTTGGCTCAAGCTGTCCAAACATTTTGTTTGTATCATTAGGACAATGTTATTGATCTTAATCTACTAAAATTGATATAATATTAAAAAGTACCGTAACATCATCAACTTGACTCCATGGCCCAATGGATAAGGCGCTGGTCTACGGAACCAGAGATTCTGGGTTCGATCCCCAGTGGAGTCGTATTTTTAACTTTTTAAGTCCTTTTTTTTTACCCCTTTTTCAGTGTGCTACTTACCGCTTAATAATACATACCACGCTACTTACTGCTTAAAATAATCGTCCTTATTCACAATACTTGTAACTCTTGTTATTCCACCTATCATTTTAAAAAATAAAATAAAATACACAATTTAAAGTAAATACAAAACAACAAAATGAATCAATGATAAATATGAGTTTAGTCCCCGAAGTAGTCAAGAATCATATGGATATAATATGGTGGTGACATGCTTGTGATGGAAAATGGAGGGTCTGAAAAATTAGCCATTAGATTTCCTGTAGGCCCCCCACTGGTTTGCAGCATGAGAGTCACGCACGCCGTCCCAGTTAATGTACTCCAAAGGGTCATCATCATGAAAGAAAGGATTAGTAAATCCTACAAAATCTCAAAACACCAAGACACCAATAAGTATATGGCCACTATATATATATATATATATATATATATATATATATATATATATATATAACTTGGAATCGAACAATTGAAATCATAAACACCGTGATTCTCTGCTTCCCTAATTCCATATCTTGATCGTCATCATAATTAAGACGCTTCCGACAAGCTTGAGTGACGGAGATAGGGTCTATATATATATTTATATAATATATATCCCAACTAATAAAACTGAAGGAATCAAACAATTCCCGTTTACTGTTGCCTTCTTACCAATGATCTCCGTAATGCCCGCAACAGTATCCTAGTGGATCACCAAAACCTGCAATCCCCCAGCCAAACATGAATAGGTATGTTAACCATCAATCCCTTAATCGTGTGTGTTTGAGGCCAAACTGGTTACCGTGATTCTCTGCTTCCCTAATTCCATATCTTGAGCTCGTCATCATGAATTAAGACGCTTCCGACAAGCTTGAGTGACGGAGATTGGAGGGTCTGAGAGAGATCCATCAAGAATTTGGTGGGCTACCCATTTATTTGCAGAATGAGAATAATGCACACCATCCCAACTAATGTAAACTGAAGGATCACTGCAAGCATTCCCTATGACCTCAGTCCCGTTTACTGTTGCCTTCTTACCACATTGGACATAGTGATCTCCGTAATGCCCGCAACAGTATCCTAGTGGATCACCAAAACCTGCAATCCCCCAGCCAAACATGAATAGGTATGTTAACCATCAATCCCTTAATCGTGTGTGTTTGAGGCCAAATTCCTGTGTTCTTTCCACCCTGAACATTTCATTATTATTTTTTATTTTTTATTTTTTATATTCAGAATTCCCCTGAACCCATTACATTGTACATTCTTGATTAAGGCCTCGTTTGATCATGTGATGGACTTACCAAGCTTCTTTGCTTGAGAGATCAAGGAGTACTTGGCCGAGTAGATGTCAACGTAAGTGAGTACTGCATCAGGTAGTTCCACCCCAAGTTGGGAAACCCTTTGTTTGAGAAGCCTGTTGAATTCCATGGCAACCTCGTTGTGGGACTTGACACAACCATTTTTGTCCATATTTTCACGCTTAGGAGGAAAATGTATAACAGAATAAGGCAAACAGCCAATAGGACCAGTATTATGGATCCAAAATGTCCTTGCTCCTAGTTTGTATAGCTCCTAACACAGTAGATCATGACAAAACAATAAGACTAGAGAGTTGAATGCTAAAAGGCATGATAAAAAGGCATTCTTTTTCTTCTTTATGTTACCTTTACTGTCCAAGCTAACATACTGATAATATCAGGAAATGAGACCTTGAGTTGTTCTTCTGTCATGGACTTCAACCCTGCATGAAGATCATTCTGACCAATATCTAAACTGTATAAGGCCTTCGAAAAGTCTTCTGGCCTCGGGAGACTTGTCTTGACGTAAGAACTTGTAGCTGAAGCAAAGCAACAGACAAAACGACTAATTTCAAGTTTCTGTGTTTCACCCCATAGTTCTTATCATCTCCAAAAACCTTACCTGACCTTCTTTGAAAAAGCTCATCGGTGCGCGCTTTGAACTGCTTGAACTGCAAAAGCTGTATCTCCAACGAGATGGGACTAAAACCGGCCCCAAATATCTTCGTGTCCACATGCTGAATCGTGGACCCTCCTGTGGCAAAATTTGCCCCGTGTCGAAAATTTGATCCAATGGAGTCCAAATACGCACCCACGTACGGCAAACTCAGGTTCTCAGCTACAAAAGCGTTCGTGAGCAGACATGAAAATGTCAGCATTGCCAGAAATATCGAAACTTGTGAAAATATCAGTATCATTGAAAACTAATGCACGTGTAAAACATGTCAGACATTCCATAGAAATATATCTTGATTGGAACCAACTGTTAAGAGTAAATACTCAAGTCCAATGTCGTCTAAACATAAAAATTTACAAAAATACCAGAGAAATATCCATAAAATCAGCTGTTGGGTGGCATTTCCGGAATCATTAAATGTGCAATAAATTTAAAGGCTCGTCGGAGCCCAAGCTCTCCCGAGTCCAAGCTCTCCCGAGCCCAAGCGCTCCCGAGTCCAAGCTCGACCGAGCCCAAGCTTGTCGGAGGCCAAACTCTCCCGAGCCCAAGTTCTCCTAAGCCGAAAGTTCAAAGGTCGCGTGATGTTATCAAATGAAGTAACCGACGCTATTTGAAGACATTAAATAGTTGAAAGTTAATTCTCATTGATTATTTATCAATTTTAACTCACAAAAAGGTAACGAGCCTCATTGTAATTAAGAGATAATAAACTCTCAAATTTATAGGAGAATTAAACTCCTTCAATTTAATGTACTATAAATTTTCTCAATTTGAGAGGAAAAGACGGACAATCATTTCTAAATACAATTGTCTTGTAATTATTTTCATTTTGATTTTTGTTATTCCTTTAGAGATTTTTATGTTTTTCGAGTGTTTTTTTAATTTTTTTAGATAATTTACTTATTCAATTTAAACTATTAGTCTAGGAACGTTGGATAGGTGTTAGGATGAAATTTTGCTCCAACATCGTCTATATTTACAGAACTAACATAGAAAAAAAATAAAGCGATCTCACCAATGAAATCAAGTATGACTTTCCCATCGCAGTATCTCCCAGAAGGTTTGTGGAAGAAAGTGTCTCCATTTGGAGAAGGAAGCCTATGAAAAGCGGCTGATTTGCCACCAGTATCAGAATTCGAATCTCCGAAGTTGAATATCGCCGGAAAATTACAGTCACTCGGGTCACCAAGAGTACTCTTTCTTGGACTAAATCGGCGTCGCATGGATGAAAGCATTGAGAAAGCAATGGCAAAGAAGATAATCATTGTGAGAGCTTGTACGGGTTTTCTGAGTAGCAACGAAGCACTGGATCTCATGGTGACGCAAATGGATCTAAACCAAGCCATGGAGATTCCCATTTTAGCTTTCTTCGTCTTTCAGGACTTTTGTCGAACAGTTGGCGTTGGACAGACAAGCACACGGGAATTTTGACGGCGATCTACCAATAAGTTCCACAGTTTGGGAGTAGTTAACTCTGAAGGACTCGGTTAAGCTCATTTGTTTGATTGTTTTATGAATCAATCTTGATGGATATTAAATCTTGTGGTTGCTTTGGAACATGGCCAGCGTATATATGAAGACACACTAATGACGATCATTAGTCAACTACCTAATTAATTAGTTATTGTATCTGACAAAAATAATAATAATAATAATAATAATTAGTTCTTGTCTGTTGGTTGTTGTCGTTTTATCATTTTTATTTATTGTTCTTCAGGGTCTTTTTTTTTTTTTTTTTTTTGTCGTTTGGTGATTTCTCTCGGGTGACTGTCAGAATGTTGCTTTGGTTTTTGTTAATGATCATTATTGTTTCATGTGATCTATGCTTGGTTTGTTTCTTCCACCTCGAGTTTTTGCTTGCGTTGTCGTTTTTATGATTACTGTCGTATCAGGTTACAGTTTTTTTGGTTGTCGTTTTTATTTTTTTATTGTCGTTTAAGGTGATTCGCTTTCTTGTGATTGTTCTTGATTGCTCCCTTTACAGGTGACTGTCGCTTATGCTTATTGTCGTCTTGATGATTGTTATCGCTTATTGTGATTTATACTTGGTTTGTTGTCGTTTTTTTTATTACTGCCATATCATCTATCATGTCAGGCTTTTAGTTATTGTCGTTTCTATTAAATTTAATGTCGTTTAAGGTGACATTTTCTGATTAATGTTCCTTTTTTGTCGTTTTGTGATTACTCTCGTTACAGGTGACTGTCGCTTTTGCTTATTGTCGTCTTGATGATTGTTATCGTCTATTGTCGTCCCTGTTTGTTGTTGTAGGATACAACAACTTGTTTTAAAACGGCTGGGTTGGTTTCCATGAGTTTGGATTATTATAACTACTTTTTATAATCAAAACAATGACATCCAAACTACGTAACATATTTCCCATTCACAACTGTTTTCATTCCACAGTAGACAACATATTTCCCATGTTGTCCCCAGCAGTACCCTAGAGGATTAGTAAATCCAACAACATCTTCAACACCAAGTCACCAATATATATATATATATATATATATATATATATATATATTCAATCAAAAACAAATTGAATTCTTTAAGAAGAGGAAGTGAAACTTGTTACCATCAACATTCAACGTTGACGTGGATAAGGAATGCATCTGAAAGTTGGTAACTTAGATTGGACACTTGTTGAGGAAAATCATAGCGCAAGTGTACGTTATCATTAACAAATAATATAGCGATAAATAGAGTGTCAATTCTACAAGAATTGTGTTAATTCTAATTAAATACCGAAATTAGTTAACCTTAAAGTATATTTAAACGACCAAAATTAAGATGAGAAAATAAAATAAACAAAAATAAAAAATAAAGGACCCGTTTAGTTCACTGATTCAAGTTTTTAATTCGAGTTGAGATGTGATTTTATGTGAAAAAATTTTACTATAACAAAAAAATTATATGTAAATATTTCTGAGAACTTTTTATTATAGCAAAACTCAAATTCTAAACTTAAATCGGTGAAATGAACGGGACCAAAATAAATAACATAAATTATTCAGGCTTGCGACTCACCAAAATTAATCATATAGAAAATCCCTATTTAAATTAATTATGTCTATTCCCAATGCTGACAATGAATTTCTCTAAATTAATTATTAATCTTTCTCACACATCAATAAATCATATCCCAAACATGCAGACCCTATATCTCTAATAAGATTTTAACATGTTGAGATTCATTAAGAATAAAAAATCATAACCACTGCAGTAGTCACATAATTATCTCTAACTTATGATGTTCTAATGGCGTTGCAACCAGGGGCCATGTTTAACCATCACTTCTTCGTCTCAAAATTAAACACCAATTCATGCAATTATTGATCAAACAATCACATGCATTAAACACAGATTGAAACACTCCACATAATTAGAAATAAAACATGAATTAATTAAAAATAAAAAAAAATTAAATACTCATTATTCGGCTATATCGTAACCCTAAATAATTAAACTAAAATATTAATTAAGGTAAAATTAAAGAACAAAAATAAAGAATTAGACAATTAAAAAATAAAACCGATTAGAGGTGTCACACGCTTCCAAGTTTCATCTTTTGAATTTCTTTCTTCTTCATTTTGTAGCCTCAAAAATAACTTCTCCAATCCTAGAACCTAAAAAACTAAAGAAAATAAAATCCTAAAACTAACCGAAATTTCCCAAAATAATTCCCCTAATTTTTCTTCTCAGATCTCCAATGGGGCTCTATTAATTTTGGTATTTTCTCTGTGGAAGAATTCGTGCCATGGGGGTCTTCTTTTGATTTTGCGGCTGCCAAGGCTTTCATAAAGCCTTCAATCACGTCAGCAACACAAGAAAAGCGAGCCAGCTAGGACTCTGATGCAATCATGTGACATGTGGCTTTGCGTGGTTGGCTTGAGCAAAGGAAAGCTGATGCACACGTGGAAGAACAACTATTCTGACTTATTATCATGTCCCGTTTATTTTATGGATTAAGTTTAAAATTTAAGTATTACTAGAATTTGAGTGGAAGAACAACAATGCAGATTTTACTTCCATTTTAGCGCCACTTATGTTCGAGCAGGTATGATCTGTTTCCCATCTTGTGAACTTGTGCTTGCTTCTTCTGAATGAGATGGGCTTTACAATTTTATTGTTCTATTACGTATTTGGTTTTTTTTTTTTTTTTTTTTTTTTTTTTAATCAACGACATTGTTATCACTTTTCACCAATCAATACGTATATCTTCTATGCTAAATGGATGTCACAATATAGACTGCATAACTCCCAAGTCTTCCAACACCTCATTAAGTCGTAACGCTACCTTGACAATGTATATAATGGAGATATACTCTGCCCCTGTAGTAGGCAAAGACACCGTTGACTTGATCGTTCTAATGAGTTGTTGTTTAAATTTTCTTGTCGTTTTATGAGATTGCCCCTTTTTTTTCCGGCCGTTTTCTGTTTTTGCCTTTTTTTTTTTTTTTGGTTTTCGTTGTTCTAACATGTTGGCGAGTATTTATCTCTTATATATATATATATATATATATATATATATATTACTGTCGTTTTTCAGATTACAAGTTTTCGGTGTCTTTCGATTTTTTTTTTTTTTTTTTTCTTTTCATATTATTTGGTGACATTTTCTTGATTTCTGTCGTTTCAGGTTACCTTCTGTCATAGTGTCGTTTTAAATTTTGTTATTATTTTTGTTGTTCTGTTATTTCGATTTTTTATTTTTTGTCGGTTGCATGATTTTGTCATTTGATGTGATCGAAGATTTGGTTATTGTCGTTTTTTATGGTCCTTTCTCAATTTTGTTGTCGATTTCATGATTATTGTCGTTTCGGCAGGTGCCCTTTTTTTTTTTTTAGTTACCATCAGGCTTTTGTTTTTAACTTTTATTGGTTATTTTGTTTTTTGTCATCATCTTGATGATTGTTGTCCTTCTTATAATTGCCGTTTCGGTGACGTCTTGTTTGTTTTTGTCGTTTATCATTTTGTGTCGTTTTTGTGATTTTGGTCGTTTCATGTGACTCGTTTTTAATAAGGATTAATTTTAAAAATTTGTCCCGAACTACAACCCTTATAACATTTTGCCTCTCAAATTTTAAAATGTTACATCCACTCTTCCCGAACTTTATTCCGTTAACAAGTTATCCCCTTCTGTTACTATGAGTGACGAAATTCGTCACGTGTTAAGTACATGGCCCATCTGAGGAGGGTATTATCATAAAATACCTTGTAAAACCCCCAGGTTATTAAAAAAGGGATTAAAAAACTCAAATGCATAAATAAAAAAAGGATTAATCTATTCTGTTGATTATGTTGGTTGTGTTAGGGTTATAAGTTTTCCCCCAAAAAGAAAAAGAGAAACAAAATCAATCTCCATTGTAAATTTATTATTGAATCACTCCCAATGGCTGCAACATGGGGAAATATTGGTAATTTTTATTTTCATCTCAGTTTCAACACTCCTTTCCAAATGCGTCCTTCAACTTCATAATTTCTTCATCCAAGCTATCAATTTTTTGGTTCAACTTGTCAAGCCTTTTGACTAATTATGGAACAACATCTCTTGCACTGAAATTTAATTCTGGAACCAGCTCTCTTGCACGAAAATTTTATCCACTATCAAGCCACTTTCCGAACCCACAGCCTCTCTCCTCTTCATTCTGCATTCAAGCATAAAATGAAGGATTATTTTCAAAAATTTCCCTCGAACTAAAACATAATCAACTCACAGCCCTAATCAAACCCAAATTAACCAGATTCAACCCAAATATACAAAAACTTTGTTGTCCAACGTCAAACGATTTACCTTATACCGAATGCAACCATAAAATTGTCTTCTTGGATTCTACTTCACGTGTGATGTCTTCACTACCGGATCCAACCCACATCGACATCAAATAGGACCTCGAATGCCACCACTGTTTGTACTGCAGGAACTTGCTATGGATGAACGAGGTGAGGAAAAAAAAATAACTAGTTTTTGAGAATTAAGATGGTGAACTTTGTCAAGTAATCCATGGGATCTAATCTAATTAGGAAGGTAAAAGCTTAATTGCACTTTCAAATCTCACTAAATAAGTGACACGTGGCAATTCCGTCACTCATTATAACATAAGGGTAAAACTTGTTAGCGGAATAAAGTTTGAGGGGATCAAATATTACGTTTTAAAATTCGAGAAACAAAGTGTTACAGTTCAAGGGGAATTTTTGAAATTAATCATTTTAATAATATTATTGTTCCCCTTAGTTTTTGTGTCCTTTCCATATTGTTGTCGTTTTTACGATTATTCTTGTCACATTCTTTCTTTTTAAATTTTTAACGTCGTTTTATGATGGTCAAACCTCTGTAATCTCATGGTTGTCGTTTTTGTTTTCTACTGTCGTTTGAGGTAAATGTCTTTCTCGGAAACCTGAAGTTAATCGACAGAACAGAGCTCACACATGCAGTCAGCTTCAATGGCTTCCTCTAACACTGAAGCAGTATATTTGCCTTGTGTCTACACAGACAAGTATTTTAGTGAAACAGCAGTTGTGCAGTTAAACAGAAGGATCATGGCTTATAGTATATAAAAAAAAAAAAAAAAAAAAAAAAAAAAAAAAACGCAAGTCATCCCCATTGTGACAATAGAAACACGTTTCCTATTTTAAATTTCCCTATGAATTAATTTGGATATAACTAAACTTTCAATAAGATTAACACATTACATACTGCAGAGACAGAAGAAAGCACACATAAAAGTATGTTGAAGCTGACATAAGATTGCAAACATGCTTTAAGAATGCGTTTGGTAAGGAAGATAACATAGGATGGAAGGAAAAGTATATAATCTAGTATGGAATGGGGAGGAAGGGGAGAACCTTTTCTCTTGCTGTGTTTGGTATGGATCTACTCCAATCTTTTCAACTACATAAAGATAAAAATTAGAGTCCCTTGGAGGACTTTTAATCCCTCGCCTGGCCCATTTGCTCCTCCTTTTACCTCTCCTACCAAACAATCATAAGTCTCAAAATCCATCCACTTATCCTCCCATTCCTAACCCTTTTACCACTTTTACTCCAACCAGACGAGGCATAAAAGCATTCTTCATCAGTCAGAGGAACCGAGGCTGCGACATGCTTTAGCAAGGGGAACAGGAGGATCTGTCAAAAATCCATCCAGAATACGGTTGGCTATCCATTTATTTGCAGCCTCCGTGTAGTGTATGCCATCCCAGCTAATGTACTTTGAAGGGTCAGTGCAAGAAGTGGCGAAAATTTCAGTTCCATTTACTATTTTCGTTGTCCAACATCGAAGACCAGAATCCCCAGAGTCGCCGCAACATTGCCCAAGAGGATTAATGAAACCTGCAATACCCAAATTATCTATAGAGATGAGAAAAACTTCCATGTTTTTCTAAATCGCTCTTTTGCTAATCTATTCATTCAAGTATTCAAATATTCCAAGGGTGTTTTGATATCCAAGAGAAACCCGAACTAGAAGAAGTATGACATGATAAAGTTATTACCATATCTGCTTGCTTCACTGATTAGAGAATATTTGGCTGAGTAGATATCAACATAAAAAAGAGCTGCACCAGAGAGCTGAGTCCTTAGTTTAGAAACCTGCTCTTTGAGCTGTTTGTTGAATTCTAGAGCCACCTCATTGTAGGACTTTATGCAGCCATTTCGATCAGCATCTTCGGGCCTCGGTGGATAGGTTACAACAAAAAATGGCAAGCAGCCAATGGGACCGGTGTTATGTATCCAAAATACTCTTGCTCCTCTTTGGTAGAGCTTCTGAATCAGTTTCACAAAAGGGAAAACTTTATCGAGAATGCAAAAGAAGAGATAACTGATGGTACTTGAATGATACACTTAAAGATACAGTTTTTGCAGTTTTAATTTTGAGAAAATTGTACTGATCGCATTAACAGTAAAGAACGTGCAAAATAAAGGCCTTTCAATAAACAGACAGTCAATGCAACGTCAGATTATTTGTTTGTTTGGTGTGAACATTCTTCTCTACGGTCCACCATTTTCAATATACCTAAAGCTTTGATTAAAATACCAGAAGAAACTTTTTAGGGAAAAAAAATGATTGTGGATGCAACTTTTTTTTTTTTTTTTTTTTTTTTTTTTCATTCTTAGAAACCATAACTTGCTATAGTGCAGTTTGGTACGTGGGGCTAGGTTGTTGTGAAAAGTTATGCAAAAGGGACAAAGAAACTACCTCTATGTAAAGTGCAAACTGACTAATTATATAGGGAATGGATTCCTTCACTTGCTTTCTTGTCATTGTCACGAATCCATAGTGAAGATCATTCTGGCCACTATCCAATATGTAAAGGGCCTTTGAGAACTCCTCTGGTTTTGGGAGATTATTTGTGATTCGCGAGATATCAGCTAAAAAACCGGAAAAAACAGACAAATGGTTCTTAGCAAAACGAACAACATAAAGGATTTCGGAATTGATTCAAGTCTAAATCAGCTAACTGGTATAACCTTGGGTGTAAAGTTCCTCTATCCGGTTTTTAAGTTGTTCAAACTGCAGAAGCTGCACATCAAGAGAAAAGGGGTTGAAACCAGCCCCATATAACTTGGCATTCACTGGCTGCATAGTGGACCCGCTCGCTGCAAAGTTCGCTCCATTGCTGAAATTCGATCCTATAGAATCGAGGTACGCATTCACCAACGGCAATCCCAAACTCTCAGCTGTTAAAAAAAAAAAGGGATAGAACATTGTTAATGCGACAGAAAGAGACCAGACAATCAGCATTGAAAATAACCACTTAAAAAAAACACACAACCACCATATAGAAAAATAGTTTTAGCGCCTACTAAGAAAATGAGCCTCTCTACTCATATATCCTAATGAACCAACTTACTTACCTATAAAATCAATGATGAGTCGCCCATCAGAATACCGACCAGAAGGTTTACCAAAGAATGTTTTGCCGTAAGAAGGAGGGAGGCCGCCAAATGCTGCCGAGACGGCGCCTGTGTCGGAGTTGGAGTCGCCAAAGTTATAAATAGCTGAAAATTGACAACCCCTTGATGGATAGAGAAAAGAAGCAACTATGGAGACTACAATTGTTGTTAACACCAGACTCTTCTTTAGTGCCAAAGATGGCATTTCTAGTGGAGGCTTCTTCCTCTTCAACCTTGTAATAATAAGGAAATGGTTTGTGAATTTGAATTTCAAAAGAGGGACTCACTTTATATAATGATTGAGCCATTGAGGGAAACGAAAATGGAACGTTATTGTAAATAAATTCAAGGAGTGAAGAACTATTTCTGTGATTAATCAAAGTCTAATATCGGTTACTATTTTTTTGCTCGAGAGAAAATTAAAATTAAAAATAGATAAATAAACTCTTACCTCAGGACTTTCATGGTTGCAGAGTAAGTTGAGTTTCAGGGATTTGATCTGAGAAGACGCTGACCAGGTTCCAGATACACGTGCAGTCGTGCACACCTTTTCTACGGTATTTTAGTGTGAAAGCAATATAATAATAGAATGGGACAGTAGACCCAGACGAATCGCACGTTGATATTTCATAATAATTAAATGAGAAAATAAGAAAAATAAAAGCGAAAAGCGAAGGCAAGGAGAATGAGATTTTTAAGGTGATTTGATAATGTGTCTATATTCAACATACTAAGAAGTAAGAAAAGGGAAAGAATTTGTTAGTTAAAAGCAGTATGAATGGAACTTCATATAAATAGATATTATAAGTAAATAATCGGATAAATTACCTAATACAAAACTTAAAAGATTTCTTAATATGAAAATAAATTAAATAAAATGGGAGTATTAGTAATAATGGGCGTATTTAAACTCGTTTTAAAATGATTTTATTTTTTGTATGAAAATAAAAATGAAAATGTTTTTAATCTCATATAAAAATTATTTTTGAAAATGTGTTTGATAATTTTATTAAGAGATTATTATCAGTGTAAAAAAAAATCTCATTAATGTCTCTTTTTCTCTCTCTAATCTAGAGAGGAGAAAATGAAAAATAAAAAATAAAAAATGATTAAAAATTATTTTTCATTTCTCTCTCATTTTACATTAAACTAAAAAATCAATTTATTTTTATTTTTTATCTTTATTGTCCCAAACACCGTTTTAAAAATATTTTTATTTAAAAAAAACGTAAAAAATAAAAATATGGTCAATTTCAAGCACAGTCAATATGTGTAAACTATTAACATTCTCTAATAATATTAAGATAGAATTTAATATCCAATAATTCAGGGCCTTATCGCACAAAAAACTCTCTTTAGAAAAGAAAATAATAATGAATAAAACACACGCAACTTTTGTTCATTAGTATACAATAAACTTAAAAGGGTGATATTTGACCAATTAAAACTGGACAATTAGTTCATTGTGAATAAAAATTAAGAGTGCTAACTGCTAATGATTATGCTCCTGTTGGTTGTTTGGCTAATTAAATTTGGGGGCAAAAAAGACCGCTTGCAATGCTATGTAATAAAAAATGATTAAAAGCCTCCTAGCCGACTTATATAATTCTTGCCTTGTAATGTATTATTTCCATTTTCCTTTGTTTTTGGTATTTGGGAGACAGTCATGCATGCAATCAAAGTCAAACCATGTAATAGCGCCCATCCGTTCCACAGGCACAAAGCAAACGGTCAACGACTGTTTTTCTCTTGTCGAAAGGAAAAACATAAAGCACTAACAAAAATATATAAATAAATAAATGGAAAGGAAAGGAGCAAGAGGAGAGAGAAATCGAGCGCAATAATAAATAATACAAAAAAGATTGATAGACAAATAGAATTAAAAGTATGTGTGTAACACCCAGAACAACTTGTCGCAAAAGGAAACTAGGGAGTCCCAATGCTGTCCATCAGGAACCGAGTCCTTAAAAAACCAATACAGGCTCCTTGATAAACACAAGGAAAAAAAAAAAAAAAAAAAAAAAAAAAAAAAAAAAAAAAAAAGAAGAAAGAAGAAGAAAAAGACAAAAAAGAAAATTCCAATTTTACATAGTTGCAAAAGATATAACAATAGATTTAACAGAGAGTCCTCAGCGCCAATACTAAACAATTCTTGCTCGAATTCCCAAAGCAAAATGAAGAAAACAAAAAGGGTGAGAGAGGCAAAATATTATTCCGGTTTAGTCGTCAAAGTAGAAGATAACTCGATGGATATGGATCCACAGAAACACTCCTTCACCATCTATCGCTTAACCTTGACCTGTCACATGAAAATTTTAAACTTTCTACGATCAACAAGTACACATCAAACTATGAACTACCATAAGTAAAGATGAAAGCAAAACACAAGAAGAATGCCCACCTGTCCAAGTCTCTGCTACCCAGAAATCCTCTTTCCCTGCCACCTTGAAATCCTCTTCTATCATCAGCAGGCCTTGTCCAGAGATCCCCCGTGCCCCGTGATCGAGGCCTTTCCATGAACTCTATGCTTTTAGACTCTTCAAATGGTCCAGACTGAGAAGGTGGTCTCTCAAGATAGTTGCCACTCCTGCCTGCTCCAGACCCTGGCCTTTCAACAGCCTTCTGCCCAAATCGTACTTTGTCATCCAAATCGCGAATCAGTTTTTCAAGTTCCCTTTCCCTCTGTAGTAGTGTATCACGTAGACTGGGCTGGTCTCCAGCAGACTCCTGCGAAGGTTCCGTGGATTCTTTCTCCAGCTTGTTCTTCAGATACTCTATTTCCTCCTTCAACTTCTTTTCTTCCTCGGTCTCAGGTCTGCATAATTTAGTAAGCACGCCAACTAATATCGATAAAGAATAAAGAAAATACATTGCTTGCATCACAAATGCATATCAACCAATTAAGTTATCATGCAAGGCTTCCAGAGCAAGATTGACGCAGTAAAACGATGCTAAAATACATCCAAATTTAAGTTTATCAAGGCAACCAATATGGTTTCCTAAATGAACAGATGCTTTTTAGTACGACAGAGCAATGAAAGAGATACACCTAAATTGTTTGTATTTGGAGCTTATACGTTTCAGTGGGGTCTAACTGGAAACTTATATATATATATATATATATATATATATATATATATATAAAATAAAAAGTAAAAAGAAGCTCGCTTCAATTGTAAACGAAACCATTAAATCCTTGTTTTAAAGATTCTCTTCTTTTGAGAAAAGCTCTTATTTGCCAGTGAACTGGCATACTTCTTCTGCAAAGAGAAAAACTTTTAAGGCTTAGTAGAAGTTAGGACACAAGTTCCATGAATTTTTCAGAAAGGTCAAACTTTTACGGACTATATAAGATCTCAGCATAAGCACTCTAGTTTTCAATCGACATACAACATCTTAAACATAAAGACAGACGTTAAAGTTCTCCAATTATGAGCCATTATTAGATTACCATTCTAAACCTCAAAGCATAAACTCTGTCATTAACATTTGTAAATGTAAAGTAATCAAACTGCCATAAGAAACATCAATTCAACTGGCCCTCAAACATGAGAAAAACTTCAGCATATTAATGTCTTACCACCATAGCTACTAACATGAATTGGTAAATAACGAAGGCAGATGTACTAACATGCTAAGCATTCAAACACTTGCATTGTTGGTAACTTGGCATCTAGAAAAACCAGCATAACAAACGCAACATCATCATAGCTCGAAAAGTATGATTAACAAAAATCTATGAACGCAAAATAAATCATAATGCAGAACAAAACAGCCTATGAAATGACAAAGAAAAAGGATAAACAACGAATACAGACCTGTCGACGCTGCGATGCTCCAATTCGAGATCAATCTTCCGCCAATCCTTACCTTTCTCCTCCAGCAAAACCTCCCTAGGTTTGGCGTCCCCAAATGGATTCACTTTTGGCCTTGGCTTAACTACATTTTCTATTCCCTGCAGGCCAGGACCCTCAGACTGGCTCGATTGCGCACTCGATGGCCTGCTCGAATGCGCGCTCGTCGGCCTACTCGTTTTCTTAGCCTCAATTTCAGAGTCCAACTTCTTCCAATCCAAACCCTTCTCAGCCAAAACCTCCTCTCTGGGCCTCGCCGCCCCGAACGGATTCGGCTTGTTCGTTTTCACCACCGGCGGTTCGTTCGACCCGGCGTCACCCTTCGGCGGATCCAAAACCAATCTGGGCCTCTCCCTCTCGCTGTCGCGGAATCCGCCGCCTCTGCCCCAGCGATCGGGCTCCGAATCGCGGAACCCACCGGAACCGAATGTGGAGGATCGAGAAGGAAGAGGCTTTTTCGAAAACGACCAATTGTCAACCTCGTCAGCCCTAGAGGCGCCTCCTCCCACGCCCCCGCCGCCGCCGAGAGAGCCGTACCGATTCTGTCGGCCTCCCGAGTCGAACGCAGGAAGAGATTTCTTCTCAGCCTTCCAATTATCAACCTCGTCGGCCCTCGACGGCTGATCGAAATCCGAAACCCTAGGAGACGGACCCCTGCGTTCGTCCTCGAACCCGCCGTAGGATCTCCGTCCTCCGCCTCCCCAGGACCCGTCGCCGTCCTCGCGGTCGCGCCCCCTGCCAGAAGACAGCGTCCCGGACCTCCCGTACGACAAGAACCCGCCGCCGAGGCGGCCGGACTGCATTTCCTCCGGAGTCCGCTCTTTCGGTCCCTTCGGGAGGCGGAGCATCTCATCCTGCGTCAATCCCTTGTACCCGCCGGCGTCCCGCTCGCCGCCGGCTCCTGCGCCGGTGTCAGCGTAGAACTCGGAGAGTGACATGGCCTTCTTCTTCTTCCCGGCCTTGGCGTTCACGGATTCCTTGAGGCTAGGGAAGCTCTGCGGCTGGTCCACCACCACCGCCGTCGCCGCCGCAGCGGCCTTCGCCGCCCGCTCCTCCGCCTCCTCCCGCTCCGCCTCGGCGGCCCAAGCTCCGATGCCGCCCCATGGCTTCGACATCTATTTTCTATTTCTTCACAACCAACAAACTCAGGATCTGAAAACCGCAGTGAAACTCCAAAAAAACACCAAAATTTAAATAAAAACTCCCAATGGGAATTAAAACAAACAAAAGCCCCTTCTTTTTTGTTCGCTAAAAAAAAAAAAGAGCTGGGGCTCCGTTACTGGAGCCGGAGCTCCGAGAACATGCGAATAAGAGGGGGAAACAGAAAAAGAGTCACTGTTTAGAGAGAGAGAGAGAGAGAGAGAGAGAGTGTTTTGCGACTTTGCGTGCGTGTGTGTTTATGTAAGAGGAGGGATAGTTTTATATGCTTTGCCTCTGTTTTACGCGCGGTGGGGACGAGTGGGAGACACGGCTGTTATCTTTTAAGAAGCTGGGGAACTGTTAATGGACTTTGGGCTCCCTTGTGGTGCGTGGGATAATTTGGGCCGTCTTTATGATTCCAAAGCCTGGCCCACCTTCTCATTGCGGAATTCTCGCCTTTTTGACTTCCAATGCATTGGATGGTTTGGATGCTCTTTGAATATGTTGCCTCTTTTCCATCATTAAATTAAATATTTAATATTAATATTCTCATCATTCCATGTCAACCACACAAGAGCTATTTTCTTTCGCTAAACAAAAATGCGTTGTGATAAAATCAAAAAATGCTAAATGAGAATTATCTTTTATTTTTTAAAAAATATTTTTAGAAAAAAGTCAAATGAAAACTTAAAAAAGAAAATGGTCGTAAAAACCAACATATATAGAATTTGTGTTCTTTTAGGCGTGACGTGAGGGCCGCAAAATATTGAAAAAGGTCGTACACCAGAGAATAGGAGCCTAATTATATCTCAGAGATAAATATCTTGGAAGGATTTATTATTCCATGCATGCTGATTGTTGGCAGCAACAGTCAAGCAACTTTTGAAAGTAATAAATAAAAGTAGCTTTTTTTTTTTTTTTTTTTTTTTTTTTCGAATGATGGCTCAATCAAAGCTGGCTTTTTTTTTTTTTTTTTTTTTTTTTTCATAGTGGGTGCGTGGCCGTGGGGAGTTCTTTTATGAAGCAATTGTCGTTTCCATATAGATATATTTTGGACGGGTCTGAGATTCTCATTGTCAGAAAATAGAAAATTCGATCAAAAAAGGCAAGCATCATGCTTAAGTTAATTGGATCCTACACATGCATACTCATTACTTAGCAGAGATGTCCAAATGGCGTGAAAGAGGGACTGATGTTTTCATTGGCATGGAAAAGGGCAAGCTTGACTTTTTTTGGTGCCATTATTGCTTAGTTTCTAAGGAAAGAACACATCCAAGGATGACCCTATTAGGGCTTATTATAAGCATTTACCAAAGCAGCTAGTGGTTACTTGGCTATAAGTGTCTCATCCTGAAACTTCTGACCGTTTCTTTATATTCTGAACTTGATGAATCAAGCGGGAAAAGAAGAGAAAAAAAAAATTCAATTCTTTCTTTTTGGAGCTTTCTGCGTTAGGTATCCCTATCAATAGTGTTTGTTTTCATTAAATCTGAAGAATATTTATGTGTTTACGTGTGTGGAAAATTAGTAGAATTTAGAATACATTTGGTAAATAGATTCAAATGGTTTAAAGGCCTTGATAATTTCACTGATTCGAATTTTCAGTTACAGATTTATATAGTAAAAAGCTTTCAGAAAATATCACATCTCAGCTCAAATTGAAAACTCGAATCCGCGAGGTGAAGAGCCCTAAAAGTTCGAATGAAGCGAACCAACATTTGATAAATATTTGATTCAAATGGTTTGTGGATTTGATTATGCTATAATATTTTTCTCTCACAGAAAATTTGAATTTCAAATATCAAAATTAAGAATCACTCGTTTAAACGCATAAACCAAACGGAGACTTGATTTAAACTATTAATTTGATGTTTTGAACCGAACGTTTGGTAAGAGGATTTATACCATGATTTAAATCATGGTTCATGGTTTGCTGCAATGTTTTCTCTCACAAAAAATACACGTAAATCTAAAAAAAATAATAATCTCATGATTATAATTCATGAATCAAATGTCTTCTTAATTTAACCCCTTCTTATTGAAAATAATTTGAACCAAATGCTCAAACACACATGTTTCAAACTTATCATTACAAACCACAAAAATTCAAACAATCAATTTCAAATCTTTTTACGGAACGGGCCCTTAATATAGATTACATCCTTCAATACAAAACTCTGCCGGTATTTTTTTTTTTTTTCTCTTGCTTAAGGACAATAGCTTTTAGACATAATGTAGTCTTTGACTCTTTGCAATAGCAACATTGTCGTCCACTAAAAACTACCAGGACTATGGTTGGAGGGAGGGAGAGAGATGGAGAGAGTCTAAGGGGTTGTTTTTTTACAATAAAATTTAAAAAACATTTAAATTTAAGTTATAATTTTATTTAAGTTCATATTTTTTTTTTTTTAAAATTTGAGCTTGAACTCGAATTTAAACTCGAATTTGAACTCAAGTTTAAGATTTCTCTTCAACTCGAGTTTATAAACTAGAACTCAAGTTAATGAACAATATTTTTTTATTCTTAAAAATGTCATAACTTTTTCATTTTAATTATGATTGAGATGATTTTTTTTCTATGCATTTACAATAAAAAGACGAATAAAACATCACCCATATACCCTATTAAACTTTTTCATCACTATTGAGTTTTTATTAAGATACTATCTAAATACAAATTTAAGTTTTGACCCAACTAAATACAAACTCAAAAAAAATTTCAATTCAAATCATAACTCAAATGTGTACATCCAAACACAAATTCAAGTTACAACTTCAACTCAAGTTATAACTCAAACTCAACTCAAGATCATAACTTAAGTCACTCTAACTCAAAAATGTAAAAGAACAACCCCTAAATCTCTTGTTTGGTTGGAAGGAGAGGGAGGGGAAGGGAGAGGAGAGGTGGAGGGGGATTCAATCCACCCGAGCCTATCATTTTGCATTCATCCACTTATGGAGGGATCCATACAATCCACCTACTAAAAATTTAAAAAGATGATTTTATCCTTCAAAAATTTTATTTGAATTTGATAAAAAGGACAATCTAGAAATTAAACATAGATTCATTCATCAATTATTTTAACTATTTCTCTATCCTATCAAACAACATAAAAAATTATTATAATCTTCTCCATTCCTCACATTTTTCAACCTTCCAACTCTCTCCATCATTCCTTCTCTTCATCTCTCTTATCAAACGAAGCCTAAGGGTATGTTTAATAAGAATGAGAGAGAGATTGAGGGAAGTAGTGGAGTGGAGAAAGAGGTGAACTCTTGTTTAGTAAGAAGAAGAAGATGAGGGAAAAGAGAGACGGAGAGAGACTCTCCTTCTGGACCCACTATTTTGAGTTATTTCATTGATAGAAGGATCCAACTAATCTATTCAAACTTAAATGAAAATATATTTTTTTATCCTTTAAAAAATAATTCTTAACAAATAGTAAATGAATAATATAATAATTAAACAAAAAAATTATTATCTATCCTTTTAACTCTCGTCTCTTCTACCAAATAATATAAAAATTATTATAATCCACACTGTCTTTCACATTCTTAATCCCTCCAACTCTTTTCTTCCTTCCTCCTATTCAGCCCTCTACCGAACGAAGCCTACAAGTGGGCAAAATGGAGTTCACCAAACCACTTTAGATTTTTTAACGTACCTAATTTTTATCTTAATTAGCTCTTCATGTTAAGGCCTACATGGGGGTCAGAGACTCAGTGTCAGTCTCCAAAAGAGACGTCCTAGTGGTAAAGTGACCGTAATCTAATATTAGGATGGTGTGTTCAAATCATTTCCTAAAATAAATAAATAAATAAGAGGGAAAGGAGGTAATAACAAAGAGTCATATTCCTGCTTTAGATCCCACTCCAGCCACAATTTTGTGTCACCATTGTATGTCGCTTTGTATCAGTAAACAGCCCACTTGACACTTGTAACCTCAGAAAGTCAACTACAAGACTTAAAAAACTGATCACATGTTAAATAGCTCCGCAAGAATCTTGAACATCACCCTTTGGCCATGCTATGAAAAAAAAAAAAAAAAAAAAAAAAAAAAAAAAAAAACACACACAAGAGGACAAACTATCTGCCTTCCTTTTCTCTCACAAGTCTCTAATGGCTAATCAAGTCCGCTTTTGACTTTAAGAAAGCATGCTCACAGCTACCCGTTTAACCTTCTTTCTATAAATTAGCACTCTAGGTCTCCTTCTTAATTCATCTTTTGATTACTTATGGAAGTATATAGGTTGTTGGGCAATATTTTTAGTTTCTCAATGGAATTTCGTTTCCTCATCAGTTTCCTGATCACGTGCTTTGCTCAAACTTGTTATGGAGGAGATGTTCTCTTCTCCTCACTACCAAGAACTCTAGTGGTCAGTGCTTCCCCTCAACAAGGACAAGGTATGAACAAAAGGCAGCTCTATTGCTATTTTTTTCCCCTTTTATTGGCCAGAAACTAATTGTGATGGGAAGATTACTCCTTTAAATTTGAATTGATACAATAAATAACTACTTTGACTAACACTCGTAAAAGACCACAACCTTATATCTTTATTAAATTTTGTAATTTTATGTACTTTTTTTATTTTAATGTAATTTTGACGTTTAAGAACATCCAATATCGAATAGACATCCCAACCACTTTAGTAAGTCATGGAACATACCTACCATGGCCACTAGACTCTCGTTGGGTTGTTTGATATTCGAGCTAAAAAGCCTATTCAAATCTGAAATGAAAATACACTGCCTTTGGAATCTTGTCTTTTCTACAGTTCTCAAGGCAGGAGAGGACAGAATCACAGTGAAGTGGGGTTTGGACGAGACTCTTCTTCATGCGTCAGAAGCGGACAAAGAGTACAAGAATGTGAAAGTGAGTTTGTGCTACGCTCCAATAAGCCAGTTAGACCGTGGATGGAGGAAAACGGTGGACAAGCTACAGAGGGACAAGACCCGCCAATTCACCATAGCAAACACACCCCATGACGCATCTAAAACAAGTCAGCAGAGCTTGGATTGGACAATTGGGAAAGACGTGCCCACGGCTACTTTCTTCGTAAGAGCCTATGCTTATAACTCTGCCGTTGAAGAAGTGGCCTTTGGTCAGACCACGGATGCTGAAAAGACAAGCAACTTGTTTGAGACCCAAGGATTTAGTGGGCGTCAGGTATCCCTTGAGATTGCTTCAATTTGTTTCTCTGCTTTCTCTCTGGTGTCTATGTTTGGATTTTTTCTTGCGGAGAAAAGGAGGAATAAGAGGCCCTCAAATTGAGATGATTGGACTTACCTAGCTACCCTCTTCTTAGAAGTATCAATTTTGTAATATATATATATAAGAACACCCCATGTCCAAACACCGGCACTTGCTCTCATCACTGTTTAGAAGCATACAACACATCACATTTCTACTTAACATCATGATTTGTTTCAAATAAATTTGAGAATTTTAGCTCAAACTTTTTCTGAGCTCATTACCAGTAAGTGCCAGATGGGAAAAAAGAACCTCTTTTTTCAGAATGGAAAGGGAAAGAAAAATGTATTTTTTTTTTCGTTCCCCTTTGCTGCTGAGCTCAATAGCGAACTTCAAGGTCCTCTACATGTTGTATACCATAAAACTATAAAAAACTTGCCATCTTATATGTAACATGTACGGGACAAGAGAGAAAGGAAATTAAAAAATTTACATTCTTCATTGTGTCTCTCTCATCCTTAACGCACTAAGATGCGTTTATCTATTAATTTAAATTTTTAATTTAAATTAAAATATAATTTTATCTAAAAAAATTTCACTATAATAAAAAAATTAAATATAATTATTTTTTAAAAAATTTTATTATAATAAAACTTAAATTTTAAACTAACAGACTTTCATTGAAAGCTGAACAAGTACAAGCTTGGCGAAATGATTAGCTTTTCAGCAGTAGCTAATCCATACAGAGATGAATGAAAACCTTTCTTCCTTCTAAA
This sequence comes from Morus alba, assembly GCA_012066045.3. Classification (NCBI taxonomy): domain Eukaryota; kingdom Viridiplantae; phylum Streptophyta; class Magnoliopsida; order Rosales; family Moraceae; genus Morus; species Morus alba. Next base: position 2,165,642 of record CP050237.2, on the reverse strand, counting down.
GACTGTACCTTTAGATAGCCCGACAATGAAGAAACATAAAAAAACAAAACTTGACAACAACAAAAAAGGCAAGTAAATCCAAATATCCATGATCTCTAATTTAAGATTAATGGCCGTATAAAAAATCAAAGCTTATAAGTACAAATTAAAACATGCAATTTGCAAACTATTCTCATGTTAATCCTTTTGACTTAATTTTAAGCCAATAAATAAACAAAATCCACATCACAAAGACAAAGAAGCAGAGAAAGAGAGCAAGCAATCCTCAGACAAAGATGGATTTCTTCTTCTCTCTTTCGTCTCCTCAAGCAAAGCTCTGGTCTTTCTCTGCATACTGATCAGCACGTTGTGCCACGTGTTGGCCCTGGAGTGGCCCTTCCCGTGGAGCCCAATATTCACGTGCTCGAAATCCTCCGCCGTCAGCTCCAAAACCTCCTCCGCCTCGGCGCCGTCGAGCAGCCAAATCAGGCACGAGCAGAACCCCTTCGAGATCTCCGAGTCGCTGTCGGCTCGGAACCTCATTCTCCCGCTCGCCTCCTCCATCTCCGCCTCCACCCACACCTGAGTCGCGCACCCCGCGACTCGGTTCTCCGGCGACCTCGCCGACTCATCGCACGACGGGAGCCGCGCCGCGTAGTCCAGCAACCGCTTAACCCGCTCCATCGGCTCCGCCAGCGACTTGAACTCCGACACCAAAAGCTGCAGCCTGTCGGCGACGGCGAACTCGCCAGTCGCCGATGAGCTGGGGTTCCGACGGCCGTTTAACTCCGACGAATACTTCGCTCCAAAATCACGGATTCGCACGCATTTCAAGGACTTCCTACTCTCGTTTTCTCTCTTGAATTTCAGTGCGGTGCATCCGGAGCTAGAATCGATACGTTTCATCCACAATCTCGAGCAAGGGCGAGATGTATAGCTAGGAGGATATGCCGTTCGTATGATTGAAGTGTTCATGGGTTGTTTGGATGGAAAGAAAGGAAAATGGAAAACGAAAGAAAATGAAAAAGAATCGCTGCAATAGCAAGGAGTTCGTCAAGATTGAGAAGGTAAATTGGAGATCCAAATTCAGCGTATATACTTTGTGGATTCTGGCATTTTTATAGGAGGAACCGGAAGAGAAGAAAAAGGAAAAGTAGTAAAATTGCCACGAGACAAGGGCGCCAACCGAATACACTTAGCGAGTTAGTCCATTATTTTATGTGAAAAATTTTAATTATAATAAAAAAAAATTAAATATAACATTTTATTAATATTTTTAATTATAATAAATTTAAAATTAAAATTTTAAATGAGTAAAATAAACGGAATTTTATTTATGAAATTATAATAGTGAGAAGTAGACAATTTTATCCCAAAACGGCAAAATTGTGACTTTTATTTTCCAGTTTCTACCCATAATTTTTCATAATTATATAACTCACTTGTTGATATGTAAACGGTTTTTAGCATAAAATTTTAAAACGGTATTTTATTTTCGATAATCATAACAAAATAAATTTTGTATAGTAAATCTCACATAAATCTCAATGTCAATAATAAAAAAAAAATTGTCACAATCAATTAATTAATAGAAACATGGATTCTATTAATTAAAGATTATGTAAGATTCTTTTGTATATTTTTTTACAAGCGACATGCACGTAATCTAGCAAAAGAAGAGAAAAATCGAGTTTCACAAAAATAAAAATAAAATAAAATAAAAACCCACTATAATCCTAATCTTTATAAATTCAAAATGACCTTCGCAATGAGGTATTTTTTAATTGATATAATTGTAAATATATTATAGGTGTTGATATTTATTTGCGTGTAGCGAAAAAACTTTCAGATACAATCTTTAGAAACTACAAAATGGTCAAGAGAACCCACAACCAAATCAAAATCTGAGTTGACGAAACTTATAAGTTATAACTATTAATTTGTACTTTTTTTAATTATTTCCTTATATATTGACGTTTAATTTATGAATTTAAAATTATTTTTAATTTATATATATTTTTTATAAAAAAAATATTATAATAAATTATAAATTATAAATCATAATTTAAATCATAATTCGAATCTCTTCTGTATACACGATGTTAGGAGAAGTGCATAAAATTATAGGATATAGTTCCTATTTACTACATTTCCAATTTTTAATCTTCATACTTCAATTATTTCCCTTTTTTAAATAAAAAAAAAAAAAAAACTAGGACTAGTCAACAATTCTATAGTAGTTTGTACTGTATTGTTGTTCCTTATTGGACTAAGCTACCCATGGGGATTGGCAGTGACATTGAAACCCTCCATCACATTGGGTCAATTTTGAAATAATTATACAAAGAAAGTTTTTAGTTTTAGATTTCAAAAGTCAATCCCAAAATTTTCCGAGATAAAAAACTTGGGGAAAAAAACTTCTCAACTCGATCGTCAGAAAGTTTCAGTCAATCCCAAAGAGATAAGATTGGGGAAAAAAACTTGATCGTCAGAAGTTAGAACTCCCTTTCCAACTTGTACACGTGTTACACACTTGCATGGCAAGCTGTGGACAATACAAGAGAACAAAAAGTAGGATAAAAAATATATATATACACCAATAGTCTTTTATTTGCAGTTGTTAAATTTATATTAAAAATTATTTATTTTACATATTTTTTTAATTTAATATAATTTATATTTAATTTAATAATTAAAAATTAATATTATCGATAGATCCAAGCCTACGAGAGAAATATCTAAAAAATATAACTTTAGAAAGAAAATGACTGAAGATAAAGTATTTGTTATGACATTAAAAATGCCAAAAGCTCACGTCTTTGTTTATAAACAATACATGATGTGTGTAGAGTAGTAAATTTGCCAAGCCATGACGTAATCGGACCATGACCTTTAACAACATATAGACTTTATTTATTTTATTTAAAATTTTCGGAAAGAATTTTTAAAAAATATTATATTTATTACAGTAAAATTTTTTTAAAAATATCACATTTTACAAATAAAAATTTAAATTTAAAATGAACAACAAAGAGAATAATAAACAAACACTAACTAGTTTGTATATTTGTAAGTGGATGATGAATTGATGATAATATTTTTCAGGGTTCATTTTATTTTCGGTCCCCTAACTATAGTCTAATTTCACTTGGCATTTGACCTTTAAAATGTATCAAGAATGTGCCTCAAATATTTATGAAAAATATTCAAAGAACATGTCAATAATATTTACGTCTAAAATCTAGTTGTACATTTATGATGTCAGTGTAACTAAAAAAAATAATAGAGAGAATTGTATGGTAAAATATAATAAGTACCCCATTAATTTATAGTTCGACCACGGTTTTAAAGTTCGACCTTTATGGCGTTTTGTTAAAAATTATTATAATAAAAGATTATTGGTGTGATACTTTTTTTAAAATATATATTATTATAATTCGCATTGATAGTAGATTGAAACTTGTATGGCGTTTATGTGACGGCCCCTCACAAACTAGGTAGCGTAGAATTGTACGGAAAATCCAATCCCACCAAACTAAAGGATGTTGTCAAAAAAAAAAAACAAAAAAAAAAAAAAAAAAAAACAAAGGATGTTGTTGACAAAAAGACCCTAAAAAGAAAAGTCAAAAGTTATTTTATTTTCATTATATTTTTGCTTGCAATTCATGAATTGCTTTAATTCATGAATTGTGATTTAAATCATTTTCGAGTTTGATTCTAATCATGATTCGCTTTAACCAAAATCCCCTTAGTTTGATTCTAATCGCTTTAGCAAAATTGCGAATGAATTGCTTTTCTCGAAATTAGGGATTGGGAGCTTTAAGGCATGTTTTTTTTAAAAAAAAAAAAAAAAAAAAAAAAAAAGGCAAATTAAATTTTAATTTTATTTAAGTTTACGTTTTTTTAAGTTTCAACTTTATTTAATTTTACTCAACTTTATTCAAGTTCTAACTTTAATTTAAATTATAACTTCAAATTTAACTCAAAAATTACACTTAAAAATTACACTCTAAAATAACAATCCCTAAATTTGAGTCTAATATTGTAAAGGATTTTTGATACTTGGAGTTCATGTCTGCCTTGAGCTACCGAGGTCTTAGGGAGGCTCATTCCCTTTTTCTTTTTTTTTTTTTTTTTTTTTTTTTTTTGAAAATTGTTGCTCCCTGTTTCCCTGGACAATACTTGCACAAATAATATTTTTTTTTTCTTTTTCAATTCTTCTCTTTGGGCACCATACCTAAGCTGGATCGGTGTGAGAAATTTAGAAGCAACCTATGACAACAAAGGGGGAGTAATAAAGAATATCGCATTTTAGCATATGATGATATGACTAAAAAATTCAAACATATAGGTTTAATCTTCCAGATCATGCACCTTTTCTTTATCTTTCTTGTTTGTTCCTTTGCAATTCATTTACATATGATATCTATCATATTATATAGCCCAAGTTGAGATTAGTGCTGTGGTTTCTTTAAATATTATAAGAAATTAGGGTTTCGGTGTCCTGTACATTATTCTCATTCCATATGGAATTTCTTCTTTTGATAAAAACGTTGACAAGATTATTTTGGTTGAGCTAATGGAGGAATACCACTTTTAAAGACTTTGTATTTAAACAGCTCACTTTTGTAAAACAATTTGAATTAAATTTTAATCAGAATGGTACAGATAAATAAATCCTACGAAAGATTCTCCTTAGAGATATCTTTCTTGGTTGGATTATATGTAGTACTACACAATTGCACTCTCTTTAAAAGGAATATTACAATTGCACTTGTCCCACATATGTGACTGCAAAATTTAGAAGTAATTGGCCTAGCTAGTGGGAGTCATAGCGAATCAATGTCGCATATTCTTATGATTAATTTAGGTGCAAATTTGAATATCTTTAGGAGTTGGATATTGGCCGTAATAAAGAAATGTTTATCTGTGTTGAGAGAAGTATTGACGTATATAAAATATAATATCTAGTGCAAGCAATTTAACAGATGCACCTTTGTATATGTTCACATTATAATTGTCCCGTACACCACAAGAAAAAGAAACAAAAGATTTTCTGCTAATTTGCAAACTATATGTATGTATTAATATAGCAAAGTTGAGAATATTAACGCACCGGTTTCAAGAAATTACAACTTCATTTTGAGTATATGATGTTGTGGAGAGTTTTGTGACCCAGGAATTCAATTCTAAATTATCTGCTAGACAAGCTAAGGAATTCAATTCAATTCACTTCTAAGGAATTCAATTCCCTCAGAAGTGCTGGTATATAGTCCAGCTAACCACGAAAAAATTTCTAAGAATAGATGGGATGTTTGAATCGTCAAATAGATTGTGATGGTAAAAAAAAATAAATAAATAAATAAAAAATAAAATAATAATAATAATAATAATAATAATAATTTTGGTTGGCACCGATGTACAAATTGTGTATGAAAAGCTAAGCTCACTGGAACAAAAAATTAAAATTGAACCCCCCACAACACTACTAAAAGTGGAGGTCAATTAATGTTATTGTGCATAATAACATTATTTGATTCGTTTGAATTGTTATTACAATTAATTTTTTATTATAAATTTGTGATTGATAAAAAAATTTCTGATATAAATTTTTGATAGATAACAAATTTTAATGATTAATAATACAGTATTTTATGGATATAAATGTAATATTAAGAGGGGGTTAAAAAAAAACTCCATGTTGCTCAAACTATTTATAGAGACATCTCTTTTAATAAGGTTTTATGGATTGTAGTTGGGTAGTGGTGTTTTTGAGCCCAAAATACCTTGTATAATAGTATTAATTAAAAATATAAAATAAAAATTCTGACTCATATACTTTTTAAAATAAGTTTACAATTTTTTTCTTAGTTTTTTTAGTATAGATATGTGTGTATGCATGTAATCATAACTATTATATATATATATATATATATATATATATATAGTTCCAGCAAAATATATAATAGAGAGAAAGGGTGAGAAAATAAATCAAAAGTATCATCTGATTGTTACAAGCTAACTAAAAAATTGGTTTAGCAATATATAAAACGCTAAGCACGTTGCTCCTAAACTCAGGACAATTTTCTTTGAAAAAAAAAGTATAGGACAAAAATATATATAGTTGGAGTCCACTCAGAATCTTCGGTGGGCAGATTGAAAGGGTAGATTGAGAAATCAAAGAAATTAGACCAATTTGATCCCAGAATCCGGCCATTAAAACTTTTCTTTTTTGACTAATTGAAGAAAGTTAGAATTCTCACCCACTCACTCACACACACTCTCTCTCCACATATATACATATACATAAAATATATATATATACCTTAAGACCAGAGTAATTCATACACCAACAAGAGTAACGTTGATCTAGCTAGCTACTTGAACAATACAGTTAATTATTGCTGTCTTGAGGATTATATGAATGATATCGCTCAAAGTAAAGTGCACTTTGATTAGCAAAAAGTTCTATTGATTATGAATATATTGATAGGTGATTTTTAAGCTTTCTTTGATCTCAATAATGGGATTAGAAAATGATGGTTAATTCCCTTTTTTTATAACTTGTTTTTTGTCCTCAATAATGGGCATTTGAAAAAAGCTGATGGTTAAATCAAATCCCTTTTTCAAACTTTATATGGGTTATTATATATACAATTAATTGAGGATTCTTGTTATAACTTAATTTTTACTACTGCTATTATTATTATTATTACCGTGGCATTATTATTGTTTGCTAATGATAATAAAGATTAAAACCTAGTGACAAAAATAATCAAAAATTTCCAAAATGATTGATTATATCTTAATTAATTTTTATGCCATTTTGTTAAAAAAAAAAAAAAAAAAAAACAATAGCGTCACTAAATGCTTTTGATTAGGAAGAAAATGGAATATAATTAGAACAATCAAAATACATATAATTATATAGGAAAATTAGTTGGTGAAAATAAAAAATTAAATAACATGGAATCGGACTTTTATAAAAATAAATTAAAGACTCATACTGAATTAACATTATATTAGAACAAAACATCAATGAACCAGACAGTACGTGGAATTATTACTCAAGTACCTGAGTTTATCTCTCTCTCTCTCTCTCTCTCTCTCTCTCTCTCTCTCAAACATGGACTTCAAAACTAATTAACAACCAACTCGTGAAGACCAGGAGGCTCACGTACTTTAATCCTGCGATAGCCCCTGTCGTCCCGCCAAAGGTAAATGCTCTCTCCGACCTGAAGGTCTTTCTCAACAACGAAGGCATGCCATCCACTGAATTCGAATTCAGGTTTCATATAATACCTTTTTTTTTTAATGAAAATAAACTTTATTAGAAACAAAATAAAAAGAGTTGTCACAAACTAAAACATAAAAAACCTAAGCAAAATAAAGAAAACACGGATAAAATTCAAACAAAACAAACTCCAATTACAAAAAAAAGTTCTTTTAAAAGAAAAAAGAAACAAAGAAGATCTCATTACAAACTCTTACAAACAAAAGCATAAAAAGAAAAATCCAAATAAAAAATCACACAAAAAAAAAAAGAGAAAAGTCGAACGAAAAGTTGAAAGCCTAAGAATATTAATAAAGAAAACAGAGAAAAAAAAAAATCAAACAAAACAAACTAAGCAACTAAAAGCAAACTTTCAACCAGAAAATTTAGGGTTTACGTACCTAGGTTGGTTAAGGTTCAGAGCCCGAACTTTCAGCCGAAAAACATAGTTATTTCCAAACTCATCCCAAAAGGGAATTGGTATTGGCCTTGAGCCTGGGTCTGGGATAGGCAAGACGTTATCATCGAGCCAATGAATCAGAAGCGTAAGCTTCTGCCTTATGTCTGTGCCTGTGAGGGGTTTCTCATGATACTGCGGCCTTCCCATTCTCTCCCAATCAAAACTTTTTTAGTTTCTGCTCATAATCCTAGTGCCGCCCAAATCCATATATAAAGAGTGTGCACTTGCCTCGAGGCTAGTGCATTCCTGAACTGAACAGTTGAATGTTCCAACTTTAAAGATTTGCATATGGGGCTACAACTTTACTGTGTCGAGTACCGAGGAATAATTTAGAAGTAGAAATAATGCCAGCTGTCCCCTTCATCATCGCCGACTTGTCCAACACCTGACAGCAAAATTTAGAAGTAATTGGCCTAGCTAGTGGGAGTCATGGCGAATTAATGTAGCATAATCTTAAGATTAATTTAGGTGCGAATTCAAACAATTCTTATGATTAGTTTAGGAGTTGGATATTGACCGTAATAAAGAAAGTTTTATTTGTGTTGGCCGAAGAATTGACATATATAAAATAGAATATCTAGTACAAGCAATCTCGTGATTAGTATATCTTAATTAACTTATTCCGTGACAGTACTAACTTAATTCGCAGAAATATTACACCATATTCCGTTAATTAAGCTACTCAAGTACCTGAACACACAATCATTCTAGGTCCTTTCCTAAACCTTCTTCGATCACAAAATATACCCACAAACTTGCTGTCGATTCCCCTTATCAATCCCAAAAAAGGATGTTGTTGACAAAAGGTTCCTAGAAAGAAAAGCCAAAAATTATTTTCTCTTCATTCTATTTTTGCTTGCAATTCATGATTTACAAGCTATATGTATCGAATAGCTTTAGCAAAATTGCGAATGAATTGCTTTTCTCGAAATTAGGGATTGGGAGCTTTTGTTTGAGTCTAATATTGTAGGGGGTTTTATGGCCCCTAGTAGCTCTAATTACTTGGAGTTCATGCCTGTCTTGAGCTACCGACGAAGAAGAAAAGAAATTGGACATTATCAAGTTGCAGCAACACTAAAGATTCTTTTTTCGCCATGCTGTTTTGCGTAATTTATAGAGAGCAAGTACTGTTTAACCATTTGATTTAATTAAATTTTAACCATCTAATCCATGGTTGTTTACGTTAAAAACTGTTCACATTAAGGTAAAACATAGTACAGAACTAAAAAATCAAACTGTTAAAATGTAATCAAATGGCACAATACTTGCACATATAATATATATATATATATATATTTGTTCCTTTCCAATTCATTTACATATTATATGTATCCAATTATATAGCCCAAGTTGAGATTAGTGTGGTGGTTTCTTTAAATTTTATAAGAAATTAGGGTTTTGGTGTCATGATACATTATTCTTATTCCATATGGAATTTTTTCTTTTGATAAAACGGTTGACAAGATTATTTTGATTGTATGTAAATAGCTCACTTTGTAAAACAATTTAAATTAAATTTTAATCAAAATGGTACAGATAAATAACTAAACTTCAAATTAATTGGTATACGCCTAAGTTATCACAATTGCCATAAATTGGAGATCTTGCACTTTTATAGACAAGTCCAGATCACAAATAAAACACACACACCTATTATTAGAGGCACACATGGACTCATCTATTCCTTGGGAGAGTGAGAGACTCAAGCAACCAACGAAAATGACCAAAACGGAAAAGGAAAAAAAAAAAAAAAAAAAAAAAAAAAAAAAAAAGGAAACCAAAACTGGCTGCCAAAATGGGATTGTACGTTTCAAACGGTATACAATTACCATTAATTTGGAAATGCCACAAGATGTTTTAATATGAGTAGTCAGATTAACATATACACGATGGCAATGTTACAAAATTAAAGAAAGTTATCCTAGATTTTATTCGTATTTTATTTTTTATTTTTGGGTAAATTACTTTTTGGCACACTATATAATATGAAGAAAATAGTATTATGACCCAAAGACCCTTATAAACATTTCAATATATCTATAATACACTAGTTAGAAAAACCATGTATGATGATCATTATCAGTCGGGTAGCCTAGGACCACGTTTGACGATTCAGAAGTTCATGACATACGAAAAATTCTCATTAGAGATATCTTTCTCGGCTGGATTATATATATATAGTACTATACAATTGCACACTCTTTAAAAGGAATATTACAATTGCACTTGTCCATAGTATCTAGTACTATTCATATAATAAAAAAAATGGGACTCACAATTCTCGCATTCTTGTCCCACATATGTGACTGCAAAATTTAGAAGTAATTGGCCTAGCTAGTGGGAGTCATAGCGAATTAATGTCGCATATTCTTATGATTAATTTAGGTGCAAATTTGAATATCTTTAGGAGTTGGATATTGGCCGTAATAAAGAAAGGTTTATTTGTGTTGGCCAAAGAATTGACATATATAAAATAGAGTATCTAGTTCAAGCAATCTAACAAATGCACCTTCGTATATGTTCACATTATAATTGACCCGTACACCACAAGAAACAAGAAACAAAAGATTTTCTGCTTTTGCAAACTATATGTATGTATTAATATAGCCAAGTTGAGAATATTAACGCATCGGTTTCTAAAAATTACAACTTCATTCTTAGTATATGCTGTTGTGGAGAGTTTTGTGACCCATGAATTCAGTTCTAAATTGTTGAGTTTGTGGCCCCTAGAGGTCCAGAATCAAGAGTAATTAATTAGTGAAAGATCCACTCCTAATCAATATCTAAATTTGATAAACATATATTTGCATGATATGTATACTCCTCAAGAAACCATGTTTCTTTTCGTTTTTCTCTAAATTATATATGGGATTAGGGAGCGTGAAATAACGTTTTCTTTTCTTCTGATAATTAAAAGCGTCAACAAATGGCTGACGATGGATGGACTCAAACGTAACTGGCTAGAGAGACCAATGAGTGAGACCGAAAGTGGCTTTCCTAACGCTGGAATGCTTTTCTATATTTAAAAAAAATAATAAAAAATCTAATAAAATTTCATTGCTGCCTTGGATAACTAGATTAATTTAATGGAATACCCAAAACACTGAACGATAATGTTAACTTGGAGGTTCATTAATTATCGGCCCTCCGTACGCACTCAGATCTAATTAATTGCCATAATGTGAAAGAGGATACTTGTTTGTTTGATGACATTTCCTTCTACAGGGTCCACTGGTTGCTCACAATAAATTAGGACCTTGTCAAAAAAGAACTTCTCTCCTCTTTCTATTGTTTGGCCAACTAATGTTGATGTTAGTGTATACTCATAATTTATTAAAACTTAAATTAATTCAATATTAAAGATTGATGTTATCTTGGAGTTCTTTTTGACATTTGCTTTCAAAGGAACTTGTCGGCTCTCAAAAAATAAATAAGAAAATAAAAAGTGTACGCAAGACTTGTCCTCTATTTGGGTGTTGAAAGAGTTATCTGATCAGACGTGCTAGTGCATTTCGCAAGAGAAAGTGGCATGTTTAACGCAAATAAGGAACGAGAAACAAAATTTAAATTAAAACAATTACTCATAAAGATAGGACCTCTAATATTTTTGGCTTCTCAAATGCTATTCACCGGTTAAGATCATACATTTATAGGAAGAGAACAGGACATCTCAATCAAAGAAGAGGAAAAATATTTGGGGCATTATCAATAATAGAAGGTGAGTCCCTTTTATGAATCTCATGTTACTAGCTCATCTTTTATTAATTGATAGTAATTAAGTAAACAAGGAAAAATACTAATTAAGTAAAATAAAAGATATAACAAGGAAAAATTATTTAGAAAATAGCGTGAACATTTAATATATATATATATATATTTGTGTTTAGTGAATTTTGGTTCCATTCCCATCCACGTTCACTTAGTTTGGATAGTTTGGATACATACGTCTCAAATATATAGATTCTGTTAGCATGATAACCCTATGTCTATATATATAATATCCATATTATTCTTTTTTGTTAATTTGGAATGATCGGTGACTCGGGTATCACCAACCTAGTTAACTTGCTAGTCGTTTCGTTACTAAATACTGGTCAATAGGCTTTTTTTTTTTTTTTTTTTTTTTTTTGCTAATCAAAATCTATCAACAGACCTGTTAAAATCAAGGCTCTTCATGTGTGTGTGTGTGTGTATGTTCCTCCACTTCTTCCTAACACAAATTCTTATCAAATTAATGATGCTGCGAGGTTATTTAGCTTCTCCAAGTTTCTGATTATTTAAACTTGACAAAAATGCACATCAAAATTAAGATACACTAATCAATCATGTTTGGAAATTTTACGCCCGCATAAATAAATGAGCCAGACATGCATAGGCTTTAGCTTTATTCTTTTTCTGAAAACAAATAATAGAAAGGAATTAAAGGTGTCACGTTAAACCTTTAAATTAACAGAAATGAAAAAATTAATAATATTTGACATATTATAAGCAAAGAATAATAAAATGACGTAATAATTTCCCTCACAAAAAAAAAAAAAAAAAAAAAAAAAAAAAAAAAACTGCATAAGCTCACTACCACTTGCATAAGCTCACTACCACTCTAATCAGAAACCGATCAACCTCCTAGAATGTTAATCAAATAGTGAAATATAAAATGAAAAAAAAAAAAAAAAAAAGAATAACTCGCCACCAATGTGGAAGGAATGATTCTTTGTATCATATATCATCAACAATATAGTGAAATTAGCGACGGCAGACGGCAGAAACAAAACTAATGAACACACACACACACACACACACACATATATATATATATATATAATCTTTAATGTGATTTATGCTTTTATTTTTCGTTTGTTATTTTTCATTCTCAATAATTTATTTAGGTTTTAACCTAGATTTCCTAACAGATTTTCCTTCAAATGTGCAATAGTTGTTGTTATCAGTCATGACATGCATTTTAGTAAGAATTCAATATACAACAACTCACTGCATCGTATTGAAAAAAAAAAAAAAAAAAAAAAAAAGCATCGAAACCTTGGCTTTTAGCTTATTTGACACAGTACCCGTCCTGTAGTGTAGTTGTTCCAAAATAGTTGTAATATTGTAAAAAAATAAAATGTATTGCGTGCCTAGGGATTGAATAAGAGGTACATTATACATACCATCATATAGGTTTGTCAAACTTATGACTGGATTTCCGTACGCCCTACTATATTTTTAAATTCCATAATATATTATCTTTCATTCTATAAAGCAGTTCTTCTTCTTCTTCTTCTTTTTTTTTTTTTTTTTCCGGCTCCCAAAATTAGAAGAAATTATAAATTTGTAAATTAATTTGCTTATAGTTCTAGTTTCTAATTACGATATTATCGTATAACGTCTCAAATTTCATTTTCATTATGGTAAAACAATATCCAAAAAATGTTTTCTTTTCTTTGGGATATATTCAAGAGTAAACTACCGAGGTAAAACAAAAAATTAAAGCCACTTGTCGGTGAGATATAAGATATCAATATAGCTCAAATCACCCAAAAACACACAATCATTCTAGGTCCTGTCCTAGAGCTTCTTCAAATCCCAAAATGTACCCACAAACTTGCTCTCAATTCTCCTTATCAACCACTTTATTCTCTCTCTCCCTTTCTCTCTCCCTTTTTTAGTTATTTGAGATACTATACCCCTAAACTTATTTCTTTATGTAGCACTCTTTTTTATTTTTATTTTTATTTTTGAATAGAAGAAAACAATTTCAAACTCCTCCCATCCTCCTAAGAAATGACATAGCTCTTACTATTTTTTCTAGAATGACCACATGCACATGAATGGCAAGTAAAATATGAGAAACAATTATTTCAAGCTCAGGTGAAAACGTGGGTAACAAAGAAAAGGTCAATACAAGCTCAAAGGGCTGATTGAGGATACATCAAGCACAAGTTGGCTCGAAAGGCACAAACGGTGCAAAAATAGTCTAAATAATATTCTTAATGAGGTCATTGATTAATTGTAGTTTACTACTGATTAACTTGATAATTTATCAATGATCATTAATTAACTAAAATCAATTAGTAATAATAAATTTTATTCAATAAATTACTGATTTAATTATTAGCGATGAATCATTGGTAAATTGATGATAAATTGGTTTAACACTGAATAATTAGTATAGAAAACAGTCATTTCCCTAAAAAAAAAAAAAAAAAAAAAAAAAAAAAAAAAAAAAAAAAAATCATCGACCATTAATTAAAAAATGTGGTAAGAAAATGGCCATGTTTACCTAATTTGTAAAGATATATATGGGTGCACTTTAAGTACAGAAAGGCCTTATGTATCTAATAGCTAATCCAAAATCTTCACTGGCATGTCTAAAACTGGTAATTAATTACAAGCTTTAATTTGAGGATAACGTTAACTGTTGAGGTAAATAATTTTGTTAGCCTTCCGCACTCAGCTTTAATACGACGCATACGGTGCTACCAATGAGAGTACAGCATATTGGAGGATTTTTTCACGTTTTCAAACGAAAAGTAAAACGATAATTTTTTGCATGTGTCAGGCATGACATAGCTAGAATGCCCAATTTTGGCAAGATACCCAGAATCACGTTTTTCACTTTATAGGCATTCGAATTTTAACTTTTTCTTTTCAATTCACCAGTCGATTAATTATTTTGGCAAGTTTGACTGTTTGAGGGTTTTTTCGAGTTTGGTGGGTGGTTGTAGCTTTCAATCAGGTTTAGGGTTTGTTTGGTTCCTAAATTTAAATTCCTGATTCAAATCATGATTCATGATCGCTACAGTATTTTCTCTCACAAAAAATAAACGTAAATCGAAAATGGTTCAAATCACATGATTTAAATTTATGAACCAAACGGACTCTTAATTTCTTTAATGCCATGCATGCAATGCCAGGGTTTCTGGCTAACGACAAAAAAAGAAGCAGTGAAACTAAAAATTTTCAATCATACACACACGTAAACCGTGATCGAACTTTGAGATTATTAATATAATTCTCAAAACTGCAATAACAAACTAATTAAACCGTGAATGTACTTTTTAATTACACCAATAGTCTTTTATTTGTAGTTGTTAATTAAACTAATTAAAAAAATACACCAATAGTCTTTTATTTGTAGTTTTTAAATTTATATTAAAAATTATTTATTTTACATATTTTTTTAATTTAATATAATTTATATTTAATCTAATAATTAAAAATTAATATTATCGATAGATCCAAGCCTACCAGAGAAATATCTAAAAAATAAAACTTTAGAAAGAAAATGACTGAAGAGAAAGTATTTGCCAAAAGCTCACGTCTTTGTTGCAAAACAATACATTTGCTGAGCAATGACGTAATCGGATCACGACCTTTAGCAACATATAGCATACCAAAGAGAATCAAACACTAACTAGTTTGTGTATTTGTAAGTAGATGATGAATTGATGATAATATTTTCCAGGTTCTATAGGACGTTTAGTTTATATATTCGAATTATGATTTAGAATTATTTTCATTTTATGTGTATTTTTATGAGAGAAAACACTATAGAGAATCATGAATCATGATTCAAAATCAAGAACAAATATAAGAAACAAACGTTCCCCATTTTCGGTCCCCTAATTATAGTCTAATTTTATTTGGCATTTGACCTTTAAAATGTATCAAGAATGTGCCTCAAATATTTATGAAAATATTCAAAGAACATGTCAATAATATTTACATCTAAAATCTAGTTGTACATTTATGATGTCAGTGTAACTAAAAAAAAAAATGATAGAGAGAATTGTATGGTAAAATATAAAAAGTACCCCATTAGTATGCTCTGTTTAAATTATCACATTCTGGATCATTTATGTTATTTTTATTTTTTATGTGATTTTTAATCAAATTCACTAAGGTGGGTTGCTTGTGTTTATAATTTAATATATAAATATGTGGAAAAGAAAATTAATATAAATCTTATGCATGTGGAGAATATATGTATGAAGATCTTGGATCAAGTATCGATCGTTTATAAGGATTTTCTCTTGTAGACTTTCCTACTGATAATATCAATTCTTAAATGTTAGAGCCAATTAAAATAACATCAAATTAAAAGAAATATACATAATAAATAATTTGTTGTACAAATTTAAAAATTAAAAAGTAGAAAATTACTTATAGTTCATGTTTAAACTTATTAGAGAAATTCTCTTATATTAAAGTTAAGGTTAGATAATCATGGTTTGAAAATGGGTGATGTTGAAGTTTTCCACTAACCAACTATTGCTTACCTTTGGATACGATGACTGACTATTTCCGACACGGAAGTTTATTTTTTTAATATAAGAACTAAGAAGATTTACAAATCACGTACTACTTTCATGACTATTCAAAAATAGACGTTCTCCCTTGTTAAAATCTCTTCGACCAAGTCATATTTCTTATGACGTGTGCGTGTTGCCTCAATAAAGCTAGCCTAAATTCTAACAATGTGATGAATATATTGACCGTGTTTAGAATTGATTTCGTTTTTATTTTTTACATTTTTTGAGAAAAAAAAATACAAACTTTTCTTTAACAGCGTTTAGCGCAATAAAGACAAAAAATAGAAATGAAAATGATTTTTTTGTTTAGTGTAAAATTTATTTTTTATTTTCGTTTTCTTCTCTCTCGAGCAGAGAGAGAAAGTGAGACATTAATAGGTTTTTTTTACACTGAAAATAATCTCTTAATAAAACTACCAAACACGTTTTTAAAAATAATTTCTATCTGAGATTGAAAACGTTTTTATTTTTATTTTCATATAAAAAATAAAATTATTTTAAAACGAATTCTAAATGCGTTTACTCTCGCAAATGGCAAAATGGCCATACACTGGTCAAATATATTTTGAGTTAGACATACTTTTTTGAAGATGCGGGAACAAAAAAGAAGATATATAATCTTTCAGTTTATGTGCTCAAAACACTTTCAAAATCTCGTGATTTCTGAACCAAAAGTAAACTAATATATCTACACTTTTCTCTAATAAATCACCCTGCTTCATGATAGATGGACTAGGGTACTTATGAATCCATACTAATTCTTTTAAAGAAGTTTTCAGACTTTCTCATACCACCACTTCTTGTTGCCTTTTCTTTTGTTAAGACGAATAATCACGTATAACCTCTGGTATGACTTTTTTCTTTTTTTTTTTCTTCGTTTGTTTGTCACTTATTGTACTGCATACTTCTTTTCTTTATAAGTTTTTAACACAATTAAACTTGCTATGATTTAACAAATTACCCTTCTTGTTGCCTTCATTTTTTGTTAGAATTAAAGAATTAAAAGTTGAGAAATTAAAAGATTTATGCATATTTGAATTAGGATGTTAAAATATTTCATTATTAACATTAATTTGACACAATTATTATTAAAATAGAATATATTGTAACAAGTTCATAAATTAAGTATGTAATTTATCAAAATTAAAAGTTCAGATGATAAATTGCTAAAATCATACAAATTCAAAGGATAAAATGTGTAAAATACCCTTTCTTTATATCTGCAAAAAACTTCACTTGAAGAGCAGATGTATCATGGTAAAAACAAACGACATATGGTTTAAACATGTGAGCGACGTGTTTTTGCCTCGACATAACCTTGTTTGTTTACAACAAACTACAAATTACCAGAGATGTCATTCCAACTGAAAAAAGGAAATGTCAATTTTCAAGATGAAAACCACACATGACATAACCTTATTTGTTTACAACAAACTACAAATTACTAGACATGTCATTCCAGCTGAAAAAAAAAAAAAAGAAATGTCAATTTTCAAGATGGAAACCGCAAATGACATTCAGTATTTCAGTTTTTTTTTTTTTTTTTTTTTTTTCAGTTTCTTTTCTTCTCTCTCTCTCTCTCTCTCTCTCTCTCAGTCTTTTCTTCAGCATTTCAATTTTTTTTTTTTTCAGTATTTCAGTTGAAGTAAAACGTTTTCTTTTCCTCTCTCTCTCTCTCTCTCTCTCTCTTTTTCTTGTTACGGCTCTCTCTCTCTCTCTGTCTTTTCTCGTTACGTTTCGGCTCTCTCTCTCTCTCTCTCTCTCAGTCTTTTCTTGTTACAGCGGCAACTACCGACGTTAGTTAGTGGAAGTTTGATTTATGTAATTTAAAATTATGATTTAAAATTATTTTTATTTTATATATTTTTTTTATGAAAAAAAATTATAAAAAATTATGAATTATGATTCAGAATTAAAGACAAATACAAAAAACAAACATCCCTACATTTAAAATTGATTTTGTTTTTATTTTTCATGTTTTTTGAGAAAGAAAAAATAAAAATAAAAAATAAACAGTGTTTGCCACAATTAAAGATAAAAAACAGAACTAAAAATAATTTTTTATTTCAGTGTAAAATAAAAAAAAATAAAAAATAACTTTTAATCATTTGTTATTTTTTATTTTCATTTTCTCTTATTTCGAACACACACAGAGAAACATTAATAGATTTTTTATATATACAAAAAATAATCTTTTAATAAAACTATTAAATATCTTTTTAAAAATAAATTCTATCTGAAATTAAAAATATTTTTATTTTTATTTTTATATAAAAAATAAAATTATTTTAAAACGAATTCTCACACAACATGTCATTTAATTCTATATGATAAACGACTGGACATTTTTCAGTCAAGAAACGACACGTCGTTTTTTTAATAGAAGAAACGATATAATTTTTTCCTCGAGCGTTTCTCAATTCCTCCCGAGGGTGTGTTTTTTTTTTTTTTTTTTTTTTTTTATCAGCAAATCCTCCCAAGTGTTGTATGCCAATACCAACCGCTTTAAAGTGGTATGGCTCTACACTCACCCCAATTCTATCCTCATTACTTCACTAACCTCTCAAAGATTTTGTTTATAAAATACCTTATTTTCCCCACATTCTTTACAATATTATGAGCTAATCACTCATCATTTCACTACTAAAGCAACAACAATGATCATTACATCATTGCTTTTTGGGTATTACAAAAGACATTATTATGGCCATAAATAGAGAATGATGCTTCTTACGCGTGCGCCCCCATTGACATGATCTCTACTGCAAGAACATGCTTTTTTTGTTGTCTACAGTCCATCACCACCAGCACCAGCACAGTTTAATACAAACAAAGCAGTCCCATGAGTTTCAACTTCCGTTGAAATCGACTGCTTTGCTATCCCAAAGTCCTTCCCATACCACAATTCTCTGTACTTGCACGAATCTTCGCTCAACTTTGCGCCGGGAAGTGCCTTGGCCAGGTCTGATATCTTAGCCGTTATTACTGTCTTCACTGGGCTAAGGTTGAAAAAAGCAACATATACTTCTCCTGAGAAAAAACAAAAAGGGTAAAGGTTGTTGTGGGATTGAGACTTGTATGGCGTCTATTGGAAAAAAAGCAAAACTAGGGGCTGAATTTGGCACTTGTGTTGGCATATTGCTAATTTTCATCCTTGGTATGAAAATATATGCTTCCATTCTAGTTTACTCATCATCTTTTCTATTCGAAAACCAAATGTTTCCACAGATTTATTTGGAGACAACGGAGTAATCTGTGGAAATATGTATTACAGAAAATTTTCCACATGATAGAAATTTATTATGTTTTAGAAGTATTTAAAATAATCCCAGAAGTAACCTGCTAGACCATTTTTTCCCCTAGCAAATATTTCTAAGATGTTCTTTTCATTACGTTGGGGTGTGGTGTGGGGTGTGGGGTAAGCAATCAAACCTCTTCTTCCAGTTGCGATCCAAGAACGAATTCCATTGGGATTGACTTTAGCTGCGCGAAGGATCGGTTCACAAGTTAAATGGCATGTGGAATAAAAGATTGCTCTAAAAGTTGCCATCAAATTAATGCACACAAAAGCATTTAGTTTAAACTTGATCACCTGCAGCAGAATTCACAGTCGCGCATAGGCCGGAATAACTATTTTTCAGCGTCCCATGATGATTCAGTTCCCACATCTGTTAGCACTAAATATTGTCAGCTTTCACTGTAATTGATCACAGATTAGAGAGAGAGAGGATCATCTAACAAAATACTCAGGAAAGACAAGATGTAAAGTGAGAAACAATGGCAATTTGTAATTTTGTATTATTACATTTTCCAAAAAGGGATACCTGATTTGTGTCCCATGTGCAAGGGGAAAATGAATTTCTTTTCACCTCTTTTGAGGTAACCTTTCTTTTTGGAGAAGCATGCAAGCAAAATTCGGCCCGGTCAGTTGCTAATAAGTGGAGTTTTCCTTGGTATTTCTCTTTGTGGATTATGTCGTCATCTCTACATGAACTAACATTGACATAAGAATAATCTTAACAAAGTAAATAGAGGAAACTCTAGCAAATAATTCGAGACAATAAAAGGAACAATTACGATGTCAGCCAAGATTCTCTCTTGTATAGGCAAAAAGGCGCCTGGTGTTTGTTTTTGGAATTTTCTTTCCAGCAGATTTGTTCAAGATCATCTTGCTCAAAAGCTTCAATAGACCAACCAACTGCTTTGACATCTGAACAGCTAGTGAGACCCACAACATGTGATTCAGAAGTTCTTCTATCTGTCAAACATTTTCTTGATTGCCAGGAGACAGCTTCATCTGCCTTGTTGAAGCTCGTTGTACTAGTAATGTAAGGGAACTATCAATTCAACAAAGAATTAACTTATATTTCTACCCTGAAGAAGTCTATCTTAAAAAATACGAAAATCAGAAAAATTGACTCGCCTCCATATTATTTGAGCTAAAATGATTTATCTCCAGCAGAGTAGGATTAGTGATGAGACGGTAAGTGGTCTCATCAAGCTTTCTCACATCTCCTCCATACATGAGAGGAGACTTGGCCATAGACCATAAAGTCATCTGTGAATGTGAAGTATATAAGATCAAAAAAAAAAGTGCTTATTAAGTTCAAGATATACAAATATCAAATTCACGCTTATTTATCCTCATAGGGCCATACCTGAGTTCTTTGCTCATCTAAAGTAAGCCGACTCGTTCTGTGTGGACCTTCGTTCGAACCTAGTCATAACAAATCGAATGATGAATTTATCCATCTATGTCGTACTGAAATAAAAAATAAGCAGTTCAATCTCATCAGTTATTCCTGTTATCTTTCACTCTTAAGGAGAGACTTATAAAACAGTGAACACCAGTACAACTTTTAAAACATTTATCATGATTCATTGCAGAACTGCTTATCAGAAGTTGGAAGATGAGTCACAATGAATATTCTTTCCTAAAGATTTAGCTGACTCGGATGTGACACTCAAAAGTGTCGTTTTCTTAACTTGTGAGTTGAGTTCCTAAGGGAGAATTTAGTCCAGTAAATCATCAACTAATATAGGGAAATAAACATGCTGAGTCTTCACCTGGATCAGTAAGCAATCCTAGAGGTAGCATATCCAAGTCAGGCCATGACCTCCCCAGCAATCCCTTTGCTCCTACCATATTTGCGGCAGAAAAGTCCCTGAGGAAGAATTGGGTAGAGGTGTGTATTAGAACCACTAAATCTTCTCCTTTTCCTCTTAAGTGAGAAAAGAGACAATTGTATGGTCTGAAATCGAGATATGAAAGAATCGTAATAAAATATTTTTCACCTTGTAACATTGAAATGAAATGCAACATCTTCCCACGTATCCCAATCATCCCCAGTTATCCTGTACATATTGGCTAGTCCGCTCACAGCCTTGGCCATAGCAGGTGTTACACTGGTTCCAGGAGAAAGAGAATAAAGTATAGGACGGTCAAGTTCCTTGAGAACCTGCATAAGTAAATCCACCCACAATATCGACAATGATAACACTATTGAGAGAGAGAGAGAGAGAGAGAGAGAGAAGAGAGAGAGCACGGTTGCTTACCTCTGAAACAAAGCTTATTTCATTCACGTCCAAGTCATCACCAAATACACAGTCATGTTTCACTAGAAGAAAACATATATCAGGCAACCAGTCAATTTTCTATGTCAGAACGATTGATTACAAATGAGATCATAACATGACATGATATGTTAATAAAGTATAAAAAATCTTGTCTTCTCCTGGAATACCAGAATAACTAACTACATATGCTAAATTCATTATATGGTCATTTAAATGTGACTCGATAATGCAGTCAATCCAGGCTCCTCAAACAACGTATGCAGTAGTAATCAAGATCAAAAGTCATTTATCAGAAGGTCAAATTACCAAAATCGACACCCCACTCAGCATACTGTCGATAAAGCGACCTAAGGAAGGTCCTTCCAGCCCCCAACTTGGTATCCACACTCATAAAACCGTGCGACATCCATGCACAAGCCCTTTCCTTGATCCCTATATCTTTTGCTGTCCACTTTCTTCCAGACTCTTCATAAGCACGTCCCTGACAAGACATGAAAATTAAAATATTGACAGTCCAATGACAGATAAAATACAGTCACTGTGGAATCGATAATACCTTGGTTGTGTCCAAGATAGGGGTGTTTGCATTTACTGCCTGTGTGCTTATCCCTCTCATGACATGAATCCCAAACTTCAAACCCATACTATGCACTTTGTTTGCCACTTCAGTAAACCCTTTTCCTCCTTTTGAAGACGGCCATCTACCTGGATCAGGCAGCACTCTGCCCCATTCGTCGATCACATCGTAGCCGAGAGAATCCGTATAAGCACCCGGAACCTTTCTTCTATACCAAAGGTAATCCACCACCACATACTGCATTGCAGAATATTACACATAAATGAGCTTCATATTGAATAATTTTCAAACTAAAATAGCCAATTGACAATATATGAACCTCATATCCATGGTGAAGTAGGTTTTTAGATATGATTTCAGCAGTTTGCAGAAACTCTTGTTCTGAAATTGTCCAGCTAAAAGAGTCATACGAGTTCCAACCTCTTGGAGGGAAGATGGCACGTTCTGATGATACCCTGAAAATGGTTTTTTCAATCACACACGCACACATAAATCTGGAAATTTTCTTTTCTGGGGTCAAATTATTTGCCACACATCTGATTATAAACACTCCAAACCTTTAACTAAAGCCCAAATGGGCAGAGAAATCCTGAAGATCATCAATTAACAATTTTGCTTCCACCAAAGAGCATGTTTTAATCATGGAAAAAAATTAAAACTTTGGGGTTAGAAAAAAAAAAAAAAAAACCCAGAAGGCACGTATTGTAGGATAAATGAAAAAAAGGTTGCTGCTTTCGAGAACTATTGTCATCAGTTGAACAAGATACTAACAATATGTTGAAAATTCAAAGACCCTTTTTTTTTTTACTAGAATGAATTTAGAGCAAAGAAAGTAAAAGCACCTGCGAATGAGGAGGAGAAATCCTAGGAAGAAGCATATAGAGCTTGTGAAGAAGAACTTCATGGTTACAGTTGGTGGGAGAAGCTCAAATTGCTCACTTTTTTTGGGCATCTTTTGTAATTTTGTTGGGGTTGTTTTAAAGAGAAAGCTAACGCCGTTAAACCGTAAAAATCGGCAATCGTGCAACCTTGTTACTGTTTTCAGTTTTGTCGTCGTGCATTTCTTCACTCCTCTTCTTCTTTTTTTCGCGGTTAAACAATGAAAAGTCTGTGACTGTGTTTTGACAGGTGGACTCAGATCCTCTGTTTCACAAACCATATCTTATGGTTTGTAGTTTATACGATTTTGTTTTATTTTTTTATATACTACGAAATTAAAATGTCATATGTTTCTCTTTGGAAAACCTTAAAATCGTGTTTGCTCTCTGTCGTCAATCTTTATCATAGTAAACCAATAACACCAGTGTCTAAAAGTAACTCATTAAAAGAAAAAAAAAAAAAAAATCCAACAATCACTTATTCCCCTCCAATTTTTTCAAAGGATAAAATCACTTTCATATTCTTATTATAGTGAAACATGTCGCTGTTATTTTGTATTTTTAATAATACTAAAACGGTATATTCACTATTAAAAAAATTAAGACTGATAATATAAATCACGACACGATAACATAACTCAAAAACGATATGAATTTTGTAGATTAGGATTGGAAAAAAAAGAAGATTGGGTCAGAATTAGGTCAACCTAAAATTGACACGAAAACACGAGTCAATTTCGAGTTGAACCCTCTTAATCCGAATACGACACAAAACTTTTAAAAAATTAAATATATATTTTTCATTACATATTTTAAATTTTATTATAAACTTGTGATATCATAATAGTTATTCTCAAAATCTTATACTATTATTTATTTATTTTAATGAATATTATTGTATTTTAGTTTGTTATGAATTTTAAGTTATTTCTAATATGTAAAAGACTAAAGAAAGGTATATAAGTTTCATGTCAATTTCGGATTCACGGTCAATTCGTGTCACATGTCATTTTTGTGTCATATCATGTCAACTTATAAGGTGGTTGTGTTGTAGTTTTTAAACAAATTTCGTATCACGGATCGTGTTCGAATTGACTGTAAATTTAAGATAAAATGATCAAAACACGACACGTGATACGAATTACTACTCCTAAGAAAAACGTTCTTTTGGTACCTCGTTAATTTTTGAGACAAAAAATGTCTATTTTACCATTCTCACTCATTAATAATAAACTAATCATTTTTTTAAAAGAAATTCTTGAAAATACTTTTAAAACATTTAGTGGATGTTTGGTTCGTAAATTTAGAACCATGATTCAGAATTATTCTCGTTTTACATGCATTTTTTGTGAGAAAAAAATACTGTAGCGAACCATGAACTATGATTCGAATTATGGCACGAATCTCCCTTCTAAACAGACGCAAAATTAAACAAAGTTAAAATATTTTTAGAAAATATTTTTAAAGTTATTAGTTTCTTTTTACTATATGAAAATGATTGTTTAGACATTATATGTCTTAAAAATCAGTTTTAAAATACTAAAAAATAATTTCTTTAAAGATGAAAGTACCATTTTAATAAATGTACACAGAATAATTTTATCCCTTTCTTAAATGGTTCCCAAATGTAAAAACGGTCCATGTGGTAAACAATTTTCATTCACTGATTATGTAGACTTGTTTATGTTTTCTTATTAATTATGATACATGTAATTTTTCCTCGTATACTTTAATTTTTATTTTTCAGCCATGAACGATGAAAGAAATTATTGGTGCTGTTGAAACCACCAACTGACGAAATTTCAATGAAAGAAGGTTATTTTAAGTCTTGTTCATTTTACTGATTTGAGTTTAAAATTTAAATTTTGTTATAGTAAAAAATTCACAAAAATAGTTATATCTAACTTTTTTATTATAATAAAAAATTTTCATATAAAATCACATTAACTCGAATTAAAAACTTAAATCAACGAATTAAACAGACCCAACTCTATCAAACACTCGGAAAAAGTGGAAGCATTGTACAACCCATTTCCCTTTCAATTGCCTTAAAAAGATGGATTCCAAATGGAAAAAGTCTATGTGGTAAGCTCCGTGTCATACACCAATTAAATACTTGTTCCATTTTTCTTTTATCCTCTGATCAATTTCCTTAAAAGATGGTTTCCAAAGGTTAACCCGTATGGAAACAAATTGTCCATATTCACCGATTGTAAACTTATTCCTTTCTACCAAAAAAAAAAAAAAACAAAATAAATAAAAATTGTAGACTTATCACTTTCACTTTCCCAAAAAGAAGAACATGGTTCCAAAGCAAACACAAGTACATATGGTAACAAGCTGCCAACCAATTTACCTGCCCACCAGTACTACAGGCACAGTTATTCATTCACATAACGACAGAGTGCCTCTTATGACTTATCACACGACCCTTTTTACCAATTTTCTTTCCTTTAAAAGAAAATTTCTCTACTAAAAAAGACATTCCTATACTTTTTTTTATAGAATTTTTTTAGTATTTTTTGTACTTTTAAAAACGGTGTTCTTTATTTAACAGTCATTAAATTTATATTATTTTTAATTTAATTTAATTTTAACAGTCAATAAATAGAGAATATCAGTGTTTTTTTTTAAAAAAAAAACACTAAAGAAATTCCTTTCTTTTTTAGTTAATTCTTACTTCAGTACTTCTCCATGAATCCGCCTTAAATGTTTTAATGGCTTTGGCACTTTTCACCGGCAATAGCTCCACATAAGAAATCTTTCACATTTCACTTGTAAATTTACAGAGTTTAAATGATACAAGAGAATTTATGTTCATGTTCTTGAGACAGAACTGCAAAAAAAAAAAAAAAAAAAAAAAAAAAAAAAAAAAAAAAAAATATTAGAAAAATCGAGACCTTGATCGCTGACCGTTTCTGAAAAGAAATTACAACAAATGGTTATAATAAAAATAAAAGGCCCGTCATGAAATTGTTAAATCTATCTCCTGCCGTCTGTACTTCGCGTGCATACCCTCAATTTTCCACCTTCACATTTCCATTAGCCACTCCTTGCGGATTTCTCGACTTCCTTCTGACAAAGAACTTTAATTCCACAAACATTGTACCCAAGTTCTCGGAGTCGAAGCTCTGAAAGCAATCTGGGAGAAACTTTGAGTTGAGTATCCCTGTTCTGTTCAAGCTTTGCACATGCATGGAGTTAGAGGGTTCTCCCATAAGTCATAGTTAGGGAAGGTTTCTTCTGGCAATCCAGTCCGCGTCTGGTGGGTGACAATAACGTCCTCAACAAAGGTCGCCCATCCCATATATGGGTCCCCAAAAGACTTGGACATAAGACCCTTGTCTGGTTTTATGGATTTTTGATGGTGTCCCATGTACCGGCGAGCCCCAATGATCAGCTTGGCAAAGTTACCTCCGTGAGTCATCACAAAGACATCAGACTTCAAGCACACCAAGAAGTCGAGTGCAGCCAAGCTAGTCACATGCTTCTTGAATTTATCCAACTCTTCCCGAGTCGCCAGCTCCTGCTTTGTTACCTGTTACGAATTGTCACAACGAACGCCATTTGAGAATCAAGTAGAACTATTTCTAAAACAACAGAATCCAAAAGCCTATTTGTAATAGAACGTCCTTAGGGTGAAAGGAAAATGAAAAGAAAAAGAAAAAGAGCATACCAGATTTGGGAACATGTTCCGGAGGGGTGCCATTCTGTTTTGTCCACCATAGACCTGCCCGGAAGCAACATAAATTTGAGTTTCCTTGGGGTAACCCATTGCCCGGAGAATGACTGCCACTTCCCCTGGCTCAAGTGGACATCGTCCTTCCTTCCGCTTCTGCAGGGCCAGCTGCCATAAATGGGAACCATTCTGCAAAAACCACAAAGAGGGAATGAGGTATGCGCTTTTCCAGGTCGTGCTCAGCATGAGAAGATAGGAAGATCAGTTATTACACATTGGATTACCTTGTATCGTCGTGGCCACTCTTTTTTTCTATATTCTGCCATGCTAGCTTTCTCCTCTCTCGTCCCCACAAAATCACAGAAAGACAAGCCAACCATCCCTTTCTCAAACCTAAGATGAAGAGCCCTGTTATGGGAAAGTTTGTTAGTCTTCTTACCTCTAATATAAGAGAAGCCTGAACAGGCACGAGCAACATTCAAATGGAAACATTACATGTAAGGATTTGAACTTCCAGTACGGTTTCTCATCCTTGCTGCCAATAAATCAGCCATCTGCTCTATCTCGGGAAGAAATTTCAGAGCGTGATAGTTCACCCTGCACCTCAGCCTGTTAATCTCCGGAGGAACATTATCATACCTGAAACATAAACGGTCCCTCTCAGTCTTCAAAGATAAACTTCTTCAAAACGTAATATGTGAAATAACACTACAATGATCCATCCTATAATTCCATTTTTATAAGAAAACAATAACATCAAGAAAGGAATGACTTACCCAAGTCGATCAACAAAAGGCTTTAGGGCCATTATCTTCTTCTCTTTGACTCGAGGTAGAACATTGTCAATATAAAATTGCGCAGGTGCATACTTTGGAATATTTTTTACCGTCCGTCTGAAAGACAAACACATTTTTCCATTTATCAGTACCCATTGCAACCCAAAGGAATTAGGCCACGAAAAAAAATCAATTTTTTGGATTTTCTTTTAAACCTTCCATAAACAAATGGGCTAAATTTGGATCAGAGGTCGAGAGCATACTCTAGCACTTACAATTTGATTAGATAGATCACAATTTCAGCATAGGAGTAAAACCAAAAAGATTAGCCATTCTATTAGTCCACACTTCATTGGTATCATTCTTGTCAAATATGATCCTTTCTTAATGATAATTTATTTTGCTAAAAACCAGGTAGTTAATAGTAAAAGATGATAAACAGCCTAACCTTATACTTGAAAAAAGCTCTGTTTTGTCTGTAAACCAATCAGGAATGTCACGAACAATCCGCACATCATCCTTTAGGTAATCAATAAAATGATCTACATCAAAGATGTCTTCAAAATTCCTGTAGATATTTTCAAGTTCACGAGGAAGGAACAAGCATTGGAGTTAATGGTAACACATCATCAAGAAATTCAGTATGAACTCAAAAAGTGAGCTACATGAAGTAAGACAAGTAAAAATAATAAAAATTTAAGAGAACAAGATACAAGTGAGAATACTCTTCAACCTACAGTTTATTTAGCGTTAGCTTACGCAACACAAGTGCATTTATGAAATTGAGAGACTCGACTGTCTTTCTAGAGATACATGGGTGCCTCAACATGAATTAAAGCACCTTAATCCTCATCCAGAGTAACAATCTCCAATAGACCCCATTCTAATACATTTTTTATGCTTCACATTAACATTTGACAATGATAGCAGCATCAATTTACAGTTTGATCAAGTGGCACTGGCCAATAGAAATAAACTCGATAAGAAAACAACAGAAAGAATCAAATTTTATTGGGAAAAGGAAGTGAAAATGGTATAGGTCTATAAATTCCTTAAATATTGATGTCACTCACTATACAAAACATTGCATTCCCAGCTATGCCATTTTAAATGATGGATGTGCAACATTAACAGTTACCGCCGTTGATTGTTTGTTTATATCTGATTTCTATCAACGTGAATATAAAATTGAAACTTATGTTAATATTGGCAAAGGTATCTCACGTTTTGTCTTTCCAAATCTGATCCTGCTTCAACACTGGCAAAATAAGAGTAGCATTCATTATCTTGGCAACTGCGACTGCATTGCATATCTGCATTAAAAAGAACATGTTAAACATTCATTTCTTTCTATGCTTTTGAATTTTTAATTTATCTATCCTATAAAAATGAGAAAGTGGTATTTTGCCAATGTAGAAACTATAGATATCCTTTGAGCTAATAGATAAGTACCAATGCAGAATTATACATTCAAACAATATTCAATATTCAGGTAATCTCCCGCTCAATGGAATATGTAAGGGGAAACTGTCTTACTCACATAGACACATACACATTTCAACCAGACTGGAATCAGTTTCCACTTAAAATTTTAAAGTACATAAATACAATTACATTGCTCCAGATATCTGAGGCCCCGTTTAGTTCGCCGATACGAGTTTTCAATTCAAGCTAAGATGTGATTTTATGTGAGAGCTTTTAACTGTAGTAAAAAAGTTAAATATGACTTTTTGTAAGAACTTTTAACTGTATCAAATTTGGAATTGAAAACTCAAATCGGAAAATGAACGAGGCCTGAGTATAATAAAATAATAACTCCCGTGAAAAAAATATGCCAAAGTAGACTAAAATTTTAGGAATGCGTAGAGGGGACCAGTTAACCAATTATGTATATAAGTTATAGAAAGGAATAAGGGAAGGAAAAAAAAACCGATTACATTCATTCCAAGAAGCATGACTTACTGCAATTCGTTGTTGATTTAAACCTCCCTCGGCATGGATGAATATGTATCCATTTGTTTCATTCTCAGGAGGAAGATCTGTGCATTTCCAAGAAGATAACATGAATAAATTTGAAAAACAGACAGGACCTACTAAATAATTTTAGTAGTCATGATTTCCATCCAATCATCAATATCCAGTCAAGATAAATGTAGACATTGTTAAGAATGCCAGTCCTGTTTCAAACATCAATCCATATTGCATAATTCAAACTTCAAACAGATCCTTCAATTACCTGATATCCCACCATCCCGGCGCTCAGCGCACGACTTCCAAGACGTGGTTGCTGAGTAAGGATTCTCCCACAGTGAAGGAAGTTCCTTGACCTAGAAAATTAGAGATTGACCAAATATAAGAGTTGAAAAGATAATCAAAAGCTTTATTTGATGAGCAGCAACCCAAAAAAAAAAAAAAAAAAAACCTTTAAAATTACTTACTTGTGGGCAGTGAAGAACAATGCCATCTTTCCTACACAAGTATGGAGTATTCTGTATATCATTCATAAAGAGGGTTACCACATGAAAACTATTATCGAAACACGTAAATTGAAACGAGATCAGAAGGAGAAATATGCTAGAATGACTATCGTGAAATTAGTAAAATGACCTTCTTCATTTTTTATAACGACCACCCGATCGTTCTTTATAAAAAGTAGTCATTTCTGATCGTGCCGTAGTAATTTTGCAAATAAAAATTTTTAAAAAGTTATTTTACTTATAAAACTTTTCTATTGAGTTATTTTTACAAAGGTCTCGATCAGAAGTTTTCAAGCCGAGATAATCACCATTACTAAAACATATCATTATCAACAAAATTAACGTTATAAAAAAAATAAGGAAGTCAAATTACGGCACTAATTCCGAATTCCTAATTCAAACAAATGCGAATCGCGGCGAAAGAAGGAAGAATACTGACCATGTGTTTGACGACGGAGAAAATGGAGATCGAGGCGACGAGGAGGAGGAAGACGAGGAAGAAGAGCCAGATCCTGGAGTTATGGGGAGAAACCCTAGAATCGTCGGAGAAGAGGGAGTGGAAATGGGAGCAGAAGAAGGAGCGGTCCCGATCCTTGTGGGCGTGGCGGCCGCGAGCGTCGTCGTCGGAAAAGGCGTCGGAGATCAGAGGGGAGGAGTCCTCTTCGCGCTTCATTGGAGACGAAGAGGACCGAGCTCCGATCGAGCTCGAGTGCCTCAGCTCCACCATGGCTCGCTTCGGACTGTAAGTGGCCAGATTTCAGTTTTGTTTTGTTTTTCGTTTTTTTGTTTTTTTTTTGTTTTTTGGTTTTATTTTTATTTGTTTGATTGCATTTGCTGCTGCTGCTGCAAAAGAACTAGAGAAGTTCGTCGTCACAGTCCATGATCAGATATCGGATTTTTCCTCATCATCAGTCGGCATACGGTATACGATATACCAATGTGAGAGTTGCAAGTTTTTTTTTTTTTTTTTTTTTTTTTTTTTTTTAAGGTTGGATGTGTAATTAATCTGGAAAGTGTAGGTTGTTACTGTCATTTTATGAGACGGCGGCTAAAATGAAGTGAAAGATGTGGCGTGGATTTTATTTATTTCTTTCTTTCTAAATGAATTTATGTGCAGTTTTTGTTTGTTATCGTGATTTTTTATTTTTATTTTATTAATTATATAATAATTATTTATTTTTTAATAATGTGTTATAAATAATATTTTATTATTTTGAGCGGTATTTATAGGCCTCGTTCACTTTATCGATTCGAGTTTTTAATTTTAAGTTTTTACAGTAAAAAATTCTAAGAAAATATCACATTAAAATTTTCTGTTATAATAAAAAATTCTCAAAAAATGTCACATCTCAGCTCAAATCAAAAACTCAAATCCGCGAAGTGAACGGGCATAGTTTTTCTTAAAATGTAAATGGTATAAAAACGACAATGAAACCACAAAAAAAAAAGGAGTAATAAAACGTTAGTACGTGTGGAGGACCAAACTTGAAAGTTAGATTAATGCTTTTATATTACTAGTTTTTTCGGACGTACTCTGCACGTAAAGTATTGTCATGCGTGAGTCACTTGAACTTGAATAATCTAAAAAAAACTCAATTTGATTTTGAACTCGTAGTAGTAGAAGAGATTATAGAACAATTAATATATGTATAATTTTCAATGAGTCACATTTTAAAAAAATAGAAATAAAAATGTGTTTTTCAATCACAATGTATATTTATGTTGAATATTAAATTTTCATAAATAAAGTTAAACGTGCTAAAATAATATGAACAAATCAAATCAAAAACTAATTAGGATGTACATGCGAAAAGGAAAAAGATGTTTGCTTAAGTGCATATTGAAGTATCGTTAGTTCAATAGTGTTTTTTAAAATATAAAACATACTTAAAAACAAATTGCATAGAAAATTAATTAGGTGTGCTGTGTGCACGTGAAAAAGATAAAATATTTGCTTAGGGGTGTGTATGAGAAAAAAGTATTTCAATGAAGTATAGACGACCAATAAATTAGTCAAACACGTGTAACTTAAAATTATAGAGAATTGTAATGAAATTACGGGTCCGTTTGGTTCTTAGATTCATTTTCTGATTTGAATCATGATTCGTGATTCGTTACAGTATTTTTTCTCACAAAAAATACACGTAAATAAAAAATGGTTTAAATTACATGATTTGAATTTATGAACTAAACGGATGTAAGGACATAGTTATAAAAAAAATATTTTAACCGTGAATTTAGAGAAGAGAAAAATAATTTAACGAAGTAGATTTGAAAATATACATAAAAAGGTCGGAAAAAAGAGAAGAAACATAAATAAATGGCAAACATGCAAAAAAATAAAAAATAAAAAATAAAAGGGACAAAAAATAAAAGTAGGAAAAGCAAAAGGAAAACAAAATGAAACAGAAGAAAACGCCCCCTCACGTGTCAACGCCACAAGGAAAAGTGTATTAATGCTTTTATAATTGTTCGATGGATTATATTAGATTATTCAAGTTTTTCTTTCACCAACAAAATCCAAACTCTCGAGTTTGAATTATTTAAGGAAGTTCGTTGAGGATGTGATTAGAAATTATAAAAAAAAAATAATAATGATAACAAATGAGAAAGTAAGAAATATTTATTTTTAATATGAGTTGTCCCGTATAAAAAATGAATAAGCTGCGAGGGTAGAAAAATCATTATAATTGAAGTGTGAGTTAAGATGTCAAAATAGTTAGATTTGGTAAATGTATGATTAATAAGTAATACAACTCGAGTTACAACTTTATTTGAGTGTATATTTTTTTAATTGAGTGTATGTTTTTTTAAGTTTGAACTCGAGTAATTCGAGTTTAAGTTTTTCCTTTAACTCGAGTTTAGAAACTCGAACTCAAGTTAATAAATAATATTTTTTCTATTCTTAAAAATACTATAACTTTTTCATTTTAATTCTGATTGAGATGATTTTTTTTCTATGCGTTGACAACGAAAAAATGAATAAAACTAGACCCATATACCCTATTAAAATTTTTTATCAACATTGAGTTTTTATTCAAATACTATCTAAATACAAATTCAAGTTTTGACTTACTCAAACACAAACTCAAAAAAGATTCTTATCTCAAACCATAACTCAAATGTACACAACCAAACACAAACTCAAGTTATAATTTAAACTCAACTTAAAATTTACACTCAAGTTACCTAACTCAAAAACATCAAAAGAACAAGCCCTTAAAAATTAGTTAATATGTTTATTATAATTTTCAGTTTTTGCAGTTAGGTTTATACAAAATTTTCTATAATTAAATCTAACACGTGGATATGGTATTTATATGAGAGGAAAATAAATGTGGATAATTCAAGTAGTGTAACTGAAACCCTTAGTAGAGTTTCTGATTAGCTTTAAATTAACTTTAATTTGTTATATGGTACGAGAGAGATTTTTTTTAAATAGGTTTGAGATTAACTTTTGTATTTATTTACTGAGTGTGATTTTGTAACGTGTGTTGAGCTGAGTTTTCAACTTAATTACGTACTCAAGGTAAACAAATGATTAAAAACTTATAGCTATATTCTTTCAGGAAAAAAAAAAAAAAAAAAAAAAAAACTTATATCTACATGTATTGCCAATCTACCCTTGCTAATCAAAAAATTATCCTTTTCAGCCTTGGAATTTTGTTACTGGAATGTAATAAATTGATTTAGAAAAGTATAAAAAAAATTAATTGGACGATAAAGCAAAAATAAATAGAATAGAAGAAAAAGAAAAATAATGGTGATGACTAATAGCGCAAGTTAACAACGGTTACGAATAATAATAATAATAACAACAACAACAACCATCGAGTTATGAATACACCATTCATTTTACTGTATGTAAATCTCAATTTGTTCAAATTAAAAGATTAAAAATACTCGAAATAGGAAATTCAGGACAATAGGTAACACTATTTTATTTCTGTAATTGTTATAAATTTATCTTATATCATTAATAATCTGTAAATTATTTTATAAGTATTATTTTTTATGACTTGTTATTTTTTGTAATCTATGGATTATTTTTTATAATTTGTAAATTATAAAAACGTCATATGTAGCTCATTTTTCACAATGATATTAAAATTTTATAGAGTGACATAAATTATAAAGTTAAAAAAATAATAAAACTTAAAATTTTTTCAAATTAAAATCAAACAAAGTTAGAGGAATCTCTTCAAAAATAGAGCATTACCTATATTGGGCTTAGTAGAACACAAGACCCAATCTAGAGACAATGGGCCAGGGCCAGGTTCAGTGGGCCCAGTAAAACCCACAGAATGACTCCTCCGTGAAACAGTCTCCGAAACCTGGAAGAGCGAAAAAAGCAAAAACGTCACCGTCCACCGAGAGCGAGGAGTGAAGAGTTTGTGACTGAGGGGGTTTAAGCAAAAGCCATTTTGCGATTATCAAAATTCAAAACCCATTATCGAGTTTCTCCTCTTTTTCTTGTCTGTATTTCTCAGTGTTAATCTTGTGTTGTGGCCATGGAGGTTGGTCTGAGGCTTCGTTTGGTGTTCGAGGACTGTAAAATGCTGACCAAGTCACAGAGAACGGAAGGACTCAAGCGAAGCTGGGTTCTTCTAAAGCCACACCACGAGACCATCTCCGAAGTCGCCGATCATCTCCTTCGCGTTTTCGACATCGACGACGTTTGCCCAGATGGCCTTGTTCTTTCAGTAAGATTCCTCTGATTCCCCATTTTAGAACAATCAAACCCAGCCAAGATGAATGTAATCGTTGGCGAGAAATGACAAGGAGAAATGTGAAGTTTTGCAATGGGTTTACTATCCATGCTGCTCTTTTTCTCCCTTTCCTTCATTGTTTCTCGGCATCCAAACGGAGTATTATGGTTTTTTTTTTTTTTTGGTTGTTGGGGGTGGGGGATGAACTAGCTTCATGTTGTGTCACTGACTAGTGTTTAGTTTTTCTGCAAGTTTAATATGAATTGTGACAATCCATTTGCATTCCAAACATGGGGTTTCTTTTTCTTTTTTTTTTTTTTTTTTGGTGCTTGATTTTGATAATAGCACATTTCCGCGATTTGGTTTTTTTTTCCCCTTGCAGATGGATGGTTTTGTGTTGCCACCTTTTGAATCAACGTCTATTTTGAAGGACAAAGATATTATCCGGTCAGTTCATTACTAAAGTTCTTAAAATGGGTACCTTTTTTTCCGCTTACCCGGTGTTGATTCACATTATTTTGGCAGAAAGATAGTTGTATGTTTTATTTCTGTTATTTGTTTCTGCAACAGCGTGAAAAAGAAAAAGGGTCCATCTTCCACTGATATTATTGGCGTTGGTGATGGGAGAAAGTCTTTTGAGGTTGAAGAAGTAGCGGAGGAGCAAGATGCGGTTCCAGGCATGAAGCTTCTGGCCACTGAGGAGTTCGCAAGGGAGACCGGAGGTTACGAGAGTGAAAGCGAAGAAGAAGAACCTGCAAAGTTGGAAGATTTACACATAGACAATACCCCGGAACTGGAGAAGAAAGTCGTTTCCAAGAAAAGGAAGGCATTGCAATTAGACAATTCCCTTGAGAAGAAAGAAGTTTCCAATAAAAGGAAAGCATCGAAGAAATTAAAGAGGTCAAAGTATGTAAGATGAATTAGTCTAATGTACTTTGTTATTTTTCTTGCAATTTTGGCGATACTTGATTTAGCTGCAAGAAGTATGTCTTAAGTAAAGTTATGTACTAGGATGGCGAAACTGGGTACAGGTGGAGTTTAGTGATTAGGTATTTTCCTTTTAGGTTACCAAAGTATGCTTCTTTTCTGACATTGATCGTTTATTGTTCTCCAGTGATAGGAAGAAGAGAAAGAAATCTGCTACTGTGGAAGAATGTTCAGGCACTCCAGAAGATGTTCAGAATGAGATTCCGCCAAAGAAAAACGAGAGTTCTCACCAACATATTCTCCTTCTAGAGAATAGTCCTGTCAAGAATGACAAGTCACCCGATACAGATGGTGAGCTAGATTATTTGAGTACCCCCGAAAGTGATGAAAGAACGAATAACATTAACGTAACTACGCCAAGTGAAAAGAGGTAGTTTTATGGCATTTTGATTTATGGCATGATCTATGATATGTGAGTTCTTTTCCCTGTATTACTCTTTTGTTATTTTGTAGGTCCTGTGAACCACAAGAGAATGGTAAAAAGAGTGTCGCTTCATCTCATACACACGATGGAATTAAAAAGGTCCTTTACTACCACTTTGAACTTTTTTTCAACATTGCCTTTTATCAATGTCTTTATATAATATAGTTATTAACTTTGATAGCATCTTAACAAATGTTTTCCAATTGACATTAACGTTAATTTTGGTACAAAAAATGTAAAGAACTTAACAAAAGTGTATCACCTTATTAAAAAACACATTTAATCGAGCAAAGGCTGATTTCCTCAGGGTTCATGCTTCATGCAAGTAATAACTTTGAACTTATACCCATGTAACCGAACCTAGAACCAAATAATAAGGAATGTAGGTAGATGATCTCCACATGTAGGATATTTGAGATTTACATTTTCCAGTGTTTTTCTTATTAACACGTACTTTTTTTTTTTTTTGAGTCATTATACAGTTTTGAAACCATAATACTAATTTGTGTAATGTCATTCGAATTATTTCAATCAGGGCCCCGGTAGAAGTACTCGACGTAAAAAAGCAAAAAGGCAGTGGTTGATAGAACAAGCAAAAAAGAAAGAAAA